>JALPCC010000071.1:0-80953 GCA_026538405.1 Cryptococcus sp. GC_Crypt_2 | reverse complement strand
CACAGGCAAGTTGTCATGACCAATTGAAGACGTGACTGACGAATAGCAAATGACAAGGGAAGACAGGACAAAAGCGCATCAAGTTATCCGAGAGGTGTTCAAGGGTACTTTCGAATCCTCTGCCAAAGAGATCCCTGGAGAAGAGAATCAGAGAATAGCTCTAAAGTGGTCGAAAGGCGGTCCCGCGACTCGACGACCCGAGAAGCCAAAGGGTAAGTCTCATTCTCGATCAAATTGTCCGCTGACCAGTAGACACTTCTGATCGACCCAAACCACCTCCGTACATTCATTTCACATTACACAAGACCAACAGAGATACTCAAGACTGTCTTTCCCACTTATCCCGTGCTCTTGGTTGTAAACCTCAGGACCTGAGTGTCTGCGGTACCAAAGACAAACGAGCCGTGACAGTTCAGCGAGTCTGTTTCAAGCGAAGTGGCAAGAATCTGGTGGGAGTATGGAGAACCGCCAATGGTATTCGACCCGGCAGGAGAACCGAACAGCAAGCTATCGAAGAACGAGGCGAAAGAGGATCGAGGATAGGTGATTTGATGTACTCGGACAAGTACCTGGAATTGGGTATGCTCAAGGGCAATCATTTCGCCATCACTCTCAGGTATGTCTTCTTGGTCCAAGCGGCTCGAGCTTAGTGACTAACAATCCAGGAGCGTTCAATCCGAAGCCAGCCGAGAAGAAATCGATGCTCACCTCCTCAATATCAGATCGAAAGGGTTCGTAAACTTTTACGGTATGCAGCGATTCGGAACTTCAACAGTCCCAACACACATCACCGGGTTGTTTATCCTTCAATCGAAATGGTCTGAAGCTGTCGATTCGATCCTTTCTTTGAGAGAAGGTGAACATCCAGAATGTGTCAGGGCAAGATTAGCTTGGTTGGAAGATGAAGATATTGAAGCTGCCCTACAATTGATGCCGAGGAGGTGTGTAGCCGAGAGGAGTATTTGGGAACATTGGAGGAGGTCTGATAGGAAGGATAAACTAGGAGCTCTTGGCACTGTACATTTTTTCCTCCCCCATCCGCCAGATTTATACCCCCCTCTTCCCTGACTCTTCCTCCCTACATGCCTCCGTTATCCTGCAGTAACTGATCCCAGATCCCAAGGAACTTGAGAACAATGTATGTTCATGCATACCAATCATACATATGGAACCTAGTCACCTCGGAACGAATCAAGCTCTCCTCAATTCAACCACTCGTAGGAGATCTCGTATTTGCCGATAAATCAGCAGATGATGAAGTCGGTGAGTACACCCCTCTTCACAAACCCCGAATCAACCAAGCTGATTGATAGTGGACGAAACAGCAAAAGGATGGAGACCATCCCACCAGACTTCTTCTTCGCAAGAAGTCAAACAACTTACCGAAGAGGATATTGGGAATTACACAATTCATGATGTGATCATGCCGCTACCTGGGTGGAATATCGATTATCCAGCTGGAGATATTGGAGAATTGTACACCAAGATATTGAAGGAGGATGGTTTGGATCCCAAAAGGATGCAGAGGGATCAGCGGTATGTTCTTGACCTCTTCTTCTTTGCCCTATCTTCCATCAAATCCCCCTGATATCTCCCCCTATTTGGCCCGTCTTTGGCTTGATCACCTCCGCCATATCACTCCACCCCTCTCAATATCATCAATCCGAGAAAGCCAACTCACAATCAGTGAATACTCCCTTCCGGGCTCATACCGAAAGATCATCCATCTACCCACCACTTTCACATGGTCTCATGTCTCATATACTGATCCCGACATTTCCCTAGTTCAATCAGATGAAGATAAGATCCTAGGTGAAAATCCAGCTGCACAAGATGATCCCGATGGTATGTCTTTTCCCTTCTTCCTATCTTTTACCTCTCTCCCATCTCGTTCCGCCACTCCTGCGGACTCTTTCCCCCTAATGCCGTTTCTTCTGGTTATCTCCGCCTGCATCGTCCACATTGAAGACTTTAGGATCACGCTGAACTTTAGGCAAATTCCAAGCATTAAAGATCGAGCTCACTCTCGGACCATCCGCCTACGCCACCATGGCTCTGAGGGAAATCACCCGAGAAGAAACCTCTACTTGGCATCAAATTGGGTTAACAATGAAAGGTGAAGATCAGGAATTTAAAGGTGCTTCAGGACCAGCTACTGGTGAAGAGACGGTCGAGGGCGTGAAAAATGGAGAGGAGGTCAAGAACGGAGAGGAAGTCAAGACCCAGCTGTAGGCCGAGATGAAGTAGATCATAGATCCGCAGAGACACCCTATATACGTACTTTCAGTAGTACCGTCATCATCCTCAATGTTATCATCTTTATGGTTACGGCGAGTCTCTCGTCGTGCAATTAATGAATAGTGGGCGACGCGATTATGAACAATGCAATGCTGCTACTACTACTACTATCATGATGTTTACCTAGTATCATCCCCCTCCACGAATGAACAGGGAATGATAAAGGTGATGCCCGAAAATTTCTACCGTTATATGTTATATACAATCTCTCCCCTTCTCTTCCTTAACTGTATTCCCAATGAACCCCGAAGTTCAGTCCTTTTTGGCGGGAGCAGCGACTGCAACAGCAGGTGCGGCAGGAGCCTTCTTCTCCCCAGCGCCGGCACCAGTAGCAACAGCTGCCTTTTCACCACCAGTAGAGTCGGATCGAGTAGGTCCACCATTCAATCCACCTCGTTCACCGCCTCTGGCACCTCGAATACCTCGTGATCCACCTCGTCCTCGACCACTGAAGTCAGACGAGCCAGCAGCTTTAGGAGGGTTGGAAGCCACGATCATGATGGTGGTATCTCGGATTTTCTGCCGATCAGCTTGGCTCCAATCTGTCAAACGATGGGAAGCTTACATCCTCGTGGTTCTTGAGTGCCTCTTGGGCATCGGCTTCAGTCGCGAAATCGACATAGGCAAATTCCCTCTGCTGTTTCTTGAACTGATCATATGGGATCTTGACGTTTGTGATCTACGTATCAGCCAAGATCAAAGCAAAGTATCGTAACGAAAGCGGTTCACCTTGGTCTTTTGGCTTGGGAAGAGAGCCTTGATCTCCTCCTCAGAAGTAGGAATAGGGATCTTTTTGAGGAACAAGGATCGTTTCTCATAAGGTCGCGCGGGCATGGGGCCAGATGGTACTTCTTCAGACTTGTCACCACCCTCCTTCTTCTCGGTCTTGGCTTGGGCAGACTCGACCTTCTTTTCTCCAACCTCGGCAGGAGCTAGTTTCGAAGGAGCCGGAGGAGCCTTGTCGGTCTTTGGTCCAGGTGCAGGCGACTTTCGGTTACCGACTGGCGCAGGGGCTGGGGTTTTGGCTGGAGCAGGAACGGGTGTGGCCTTATTCTCAATCTTGTTAGCTGATGAGGCGGGAGGCGCTTGAGCAACAGAGCCAGGACCTCGGGGCTGTCGAGACGGAGCCATGGGTTTAGGTGGGATAGAGCTGGGTGGATTCTGAGTGTTGATACTACTGGAAGCAACGGTGGTGGCTGCTTTGGGGCCTTGAGGTGGCTGGACAGGTCTGGGGGGAACAGCTTTACTGGCTGGGGCTGCGGGAGCTTCTGCGGGTTTAGCGAGAATTTTGGTCGGTGCCGAAGCAGGTTCAGCGGGTCGAGCAGGTACTGTGTTAGGTCTGGGTGCGGGAGTTGGTTGAGGTTCAACTCGTCGAGGTGGAACAATTGAGGTGGACTGAGGTCCGTTGGGAGGGGCGGGAAGAGAAGAGTTTCGATGACCAAAGTGCAGACCTTGACTTTTCATCTCTGCAGAGACTCGGCCATCGTTGATGGAGAGGATCGTTGAGCCAGTGCTGGCATCGCTGATATCAGCCGAGTCCCACATGGCAAAACTCACGTGAGGATCCAATGCCATGAGGTAGTCCAGCCGGCGTCATCAGCCACTTCGGGAACTACTGAGCAAACCTGCGCGGCTTTCTTGAGCAGTCGCATATGGTTTTGATTTCCACTGAGGTGTCAGCTGTGCAGCACTCGGATCCGGTAGGAGCGGCAACCCACCCCATTCCAGCACCGAATCTGTCCTTGACTTGGCTGTAGACTTCGTCAAAGTCAGCCCGAGCGATGATGAACTTTTGCTGATACTGCTTGAATTCGCTATGAACAGAGTACGCATTGCACGAGGCGGGGTATCGGACTAATATCAGTTTCATGCGAATGCGGGACAGTGTCACTTACAATGAAGACCGGCCGAGATGGTCAAATCTGCCTTTAGAGCCAGAGCGGTTTGTTCGAGCACTCCGAATCGAGGAACAGGAGATGAGGCAATAAATAGACGAGTCTCTGTTGCATCGTACGTCTTTTTATTAGCTTCTCGGTCGATCTGACGGGCCTCATGCAGCTCACTCTCTCTGCGTTATCGACCAGCTCTCCGATCTGAAGAGCGGTAGTCCACATTGTACCCTGGCCACCCGCAATTGATGCCCTTCCTTCTCCTGCTGAATTAGTATTGATTTCGGGTCCATAGATTCAACACTGACCGTGGTCAACTGTATCGTTAGCTCGTAAGCTTTCGCGACTCGTCAGATGACTTACATAGCTTATGCATAGAGACTACGCCACCCAGCCCAAATATCCTCAACTTCAATCCACCAACTTCGAGTAACCTACTCGAAGCTTCATCAATGACATTCAGATTCTTGACCTCGTATTCTCCGGTTCTGAATTTCTCCAACACTCTAACATCTTCGATTAGCCCCCAGACTGTGAAAACAGGCACTGGGAATGTGATTGCTCCTGATAATAAATGGGGGAATTGAGACAGTGGGAAATGAATGGATGACATCTCGAGTGCCGAGATGAGTGCTTGTCGACCTGCCGATTGAGGAATAGCGAGGAGTTGCCTTCGAGTACCTTCTGCGATGAGGGGAGAGTATTGAAGCAGATGTCGAAGAA
Source organism: Cryptococcus sp. GC_Crypt_2 (assembly GCA_026538405.1). NCBI lineage: Eukaryota > Fungi > Basidiomycota > Tremellomycetes > Tremellales > Cryptococcaceae > Cryptococcus > Cryptococcus sp. GC_Crypt_2. Next base: position 76,043 of record JALPCC010000071.1, on the reverse strand, counting down.
TTCTGATCGCGTCAGCACCTTTCTTCTGGGATAATGATGGGAAACGACTCACTTATCACCCATTCGATCCAGACTGTCTGCAGTGAGGAACCCGAAATCACCAGTATGAATGACAGCAGTCGCATCATGTTCACGGATCAATTTGTTCAACTCGTGATCTATTTGTCAGCCATTTGATCAGGTTGATTAACCCCAGATATGTATTTTGTTTTCCTCTCCTTCCCTCGCGTGATCAAGTGAAGTAGAGTAGGAATAACTTACAATCACCCCTGATATCTGCTACACAGAGAATTCTCGCGTTCTGCTCTGTAATGACGATCTTGGGTGGGGTGGCGGTGACCGACATTGATTTTTCAGTTTGAGGAGGGGACATGAGTCCATTGGCGTTCATTGCCATTGTAACGTATTGTTGTTGAAGTGGATGAGCCTATAGAGTGTGGTTGTTTGATGCTATGTATTCTTCGTTTGACGTTGCTGCTGAGCCTCTTTGTGATTGATGGGAGAGATGGGAGTAATGAAATGAAGGAAGAGAAGATATCTCTGTATCTCTCTTTGAATTGAATCGCGGTCATTCAACGCACAGACACTTTACCCGATTTGATTCCGTCCCTCCCCTACTCCCTCGCCTCCACTATTGGTGTCCACTCAACTAAGCGTATTCATCAACGCTATGTAAGAGTCTGCAAACAGGAAATCACTCGTTGATTCATTGATAATGCATACTATGTAATCACACACCTCACACAGCAGGTGAGATGCCACTATCCCTCCGTCGACCTAAACGTCACCCAGACCCTACCCTCACACCCGACCACTCGAGATCCGTATCTACTCCAACACTCCTATCCCGACTTGGTAATTCAACCTTCTTTAAATCCAGAACTTCACTACTCTCTTCTCTAGCATATGAAGCGGTCAGAGCTCGTACTCCTCCAACACCATATTCTCCATCTATCAGCGCTTACCAGATTCAGCCTCAAGCTCAGGCCAGGCCCATACCTCAGATCGCGGCCAAAGAGGATGAATGGGAAAAGAGAGGGTTCAGATTGAGTCGGGAGCAGAGAGAGTGTCTCGCTGGGGCGGAATGTCTGGGAATTTGGGATCCAATCACAGGCGAGAATGGTACGTCCTCCTTCGTGTTAGCCGAAAATTGATGATCAGAAATGCCCCAGTTGATTCGTTCGGCTTCAATCGACTCTTTGGTCGTATTGGACGATATCTGCGAAACAAGCGAGATATACTCGAGTTCTTCAACCAATATATCCACACTGGAATCGTTCGACCACCTATCCCGCTTCCTTCCCCCCAAACCCGCTCCCAAGCCAGCTAAACCCGAAGATATATTCGTCCCTCGCTCCCTACCTGCAGTACTCACTCCATATCGCAAGATAACGCTCCGATCCCGAGTTCGAGAAGCTAAAGCGAGATCGGCATTCGGTTCCCCAGTCGTGGTCCCTCTTCGACCTATATCGCCGGAACCCCGAACACCGCTGACGAGTTCCGACAATAGTCCTGATTGGACACCCATCTCGGTTCCTCAAACTCCCCAAGCTAAGATAGGTCTTCAGTAGCTATCATTGGTCATCGATTCTTTCCGCATACTTCAGCACAAAGCACATTGATCATGCATGAGTACATACCTACCGAATGAGATGTCAACGCTGCATACTACTCTGTCTCTCCTATTGATCTCAGGTAGAGCGAGTCCTTATTAGCGCCTTCCCTCATTCATAGAGTGAGGCAGTTGAGTTATTGTACGCTTCATGGGTGAACGAACCAGACGTAGAAGGTGGTCTGGCCGATTTCGTAAGACATCCGAATGATGTGATACGTCCCAAGCGGCTTACTGGTGGTGAGTAGATCAGCAGTCAATTCAGTACCATCAGCTGCATGTAGATCAAGAGTTTCATAGAATTATACTTCCTCCCTACTCTGCCCCTTCCTCACTCTCCGACCCTACTCTATGCGGAGGCCTTCTTGACCTGCTCCAAGTACTCGGCCCTTGCCTGCCTTGAATCCGTATCAGCTTGTGAACGCGAATGAGGTGTCCATTTTGGTTCATCCTGGAATAAACGCATTGCAGTGATGGTATTGGCGGTATCGACGGTAAATCGGTGATAGATCCTACTTATCAGCTTGCGTTAATCGGTGGACGTGAGAGCTTACCCCGGTGGAAGGACAATCAAGTCACCTTTTTCTAGTGCTAATCGAATCCATTGATCATCGAAATGACCTGCTCCTAGTTTATCAGTATCTCAGCCAAGTAAGAAGGAAGAGGGCTTACCCCTAACATCGAAGAAACCGGATCCACCTAGGATATATCGAATCTCTTCATCTTCATGTAAATGCCTATTTTCAGTTACTCCCAAATAGAGAAGAGGTAGCTTACTCATCAAAAAACGATTTGATCTTGGTCTCGTAAGATTCTCCCAGTCCTTCGGGTGTAACAGTTATTCTATCCCTCTTATCATTTAGCTCAATCCTCGGAATCCCCTAGGCAGACTTACATTCTTGTATCCCCTCGCTTTAGCAAATTCATCTTGTCAATGAGCTTAGATTCTGAGATCCGAGATGAAGAAGCTCACCAATCTCACCCTCCCATTTCCCCGCATCATCGACCGCAATATGTTGATATGTCAGTCCGAAATCTTTCAGTGCTTCTATCGAAACATCCTTGCCGGAATGATGTTGTTCCCTTTGGTCTCCCCTATTCCGTCAGCTCTATGGTCAAGTTCTGGTGATGAGGAGCTCACGGTACGTTGTCATAGACGTATGCTCGCATTGCTGTTGTATTGGTGATGATGAACACAGATGAATAGTGGAGGAACGTTTTTTGCGGGAATCACATGACGCAAGATGGTGAAAGAGTGATGCTTACGTAATTGACAGCTTCTCCAATGGTAGATACCCTATGTCAAAGATCAAGGTTGTCTTTAGCAAAGAGCGATACACGGTACATAGCTAGACAGCAGCCATACCGTCTACTGCATGCTATGCCATCACGAAGCACTGAGAGATATAAGACACTGGTGCACTAGTCGACCTACGCGACTTTTATACATCAAGTACATCTGTGCGCTGTACGCTGTACGCGTCACGTGACTTGATATACGCGCCTTGCAGGGTAAAGTCATGTAAAGTGGAGGTGATTCAACGCGACGTGAGTAGTTAAAGGTGTTATACAACTAGATGAAATTACAATAATAGAGTACAAACTGCTTCATATCTCACTTTCCCTCCCTCCTTCCTTGTCGCCATTCCTGGACTCGCCAACACAACCATGCCAAGTCGCGAACCATTGGGGCTGATTGATACGAATCGCCCTTTACCCCCTTCCTCATCTCCCTTCCCGACTTCATCATCCTCGTCGTCGCGAAAACATTTCAAGCTCGCTCCTATCTTTACCAGATCCCAATCGAACTCCAAGACACCACGCCATGCTCCTACAATCTCCCTCCACGCGCAAGAGAATAGCTCGCCTACGCCTCATCCTCGAAAACGCGCTAAACTCGATTTGAGCGTCAACGAGAATGAGGAGGAGAGTATCAGTGTCGAGCCGTTGAAGTATGGGTATGGTTCACGATCTAGTATGACTGGATTCTTCTCTACTACTGGATCATCATTGGCATCTTCTGAATCGCGTGCGCGCGTCGAAAAAATTGTTGATGTGGCTGTTGTCGAGCCCGCTCCGTCACCTGCCCGTCCTGGTTGGAATAGAAGACGGATCAGGCTAGGCGTGAATAATGTACGAGGAACGAATCTGGCTTCAATGGGTCTCACGAGTACGTTGTACCCTCATACGATATCAGACAAAGACTGACGCCTAGATTACAACCTCCCTCAATCCATCCTCTCGACCCTGGTGACATCAACATCGTCTTATGACCCTCTCGAACACCCTTCCACGATCTACTTACCATCCCATCATTCCCCATTGGGCTATTCAAGAGATTTCTCTCCACCACTCTCAGTCGCATTCAACTCGATAGCTAAACATTACGACGCGTCTTCGGCAAAGATATTGGGTAAACAACGATTACTTGCTATTGGCGGAGAAGAAGGTGGTGTGAGGATTATCAATGTCGATGAGGGTCTTGGAGTGCATCGCGAGGAGAAAGGGCAGTGGTGGAGAGCGCATCCTAATGCTGTCTTTGACCTCAAGTGGTCAGGCGATGACACCAGAATTGTAAGTCACCTCCGGAAGCTGAATGTTTTGTCGCTGACCCGCAGCTCACTGCTTCGGGTGACCAAACCACCAGGATTCATACTTTTGGCGACGGTATCCCAAGAGTAACATCCACAATGCGAGGCCACACCTCTTCGGTAAAGACCACAACGTTCTTCGACCCCTCACGATCCCACCTCGACCCTTCAATTGCATCTTCTATAGTAGCATCCGCTGGTCGAGATGGAAATATCCTAATCTTCGATTTACGATGCCAAGGCCGCCAATCTGATTCAGATTCGCCTATTCCCGTGACTAGGCCAACTTATAACATGGGAGTTGATGGATTCTGCGCGCAAAAAGACACGCAGATCTTGGAACCTGTCATGACTATTCGAGGGGCTCATAGTGAAGGAACGAAAAAGACTACCCCTAACAATCATGTATGTTCAGCTACCAGCTCCGTGATCATGTCCAAGCTGATGTCCAGCGGACTGCCTTGCGGTCAGTGACTAGTCTTGTGGCTTTGCAGGCAATGCCTGGGATGCTGGCATCCGGCGGTTCTTATGATGGGTGAGCCTGACTTTTGAAAGAAGCATGCCCGAAGCTGAATAGGCAGTATTGTCAAATTATGGGATCTGCGATTCTCGACATCAGAGAAAAAAACACCCAAACCATCCGCGATGGCATGGGGTGAATTACCCGACCCAACTACAAACTGCGCCAACCCCTCTCGTCGAGCTCGCTCAGTAAACGCTCTTGTCGAATCACCGACCACTGGAGACCTATTTGCAATGTGTGGTGATTCCAAGATCCACGCTCTTCGACCTGCATATGCAAAGACATCAGATGATGAAAGTGATATTCAAGCAATCCTACCTCGAACCTATACCGATCCGAATCTTCGCGTCTCGACTTTCTATATAGGAGCATCTATTTCTCCTGATGGAAAGAACCTAGCGTGTGGATCTACTTATGGAGGAGTTATGACTTGGAATGTGGATGGTCAGGTGGATTCGAAAGGCGAAGTTCAAGCTACAAGGCTTGGATTCGGTCAGAGGGAAGATACGGAAGTTAGCGCGATAGATTGGGGTTACGATATGGTACGTCTTCCCCTTGATGATTCTGGTCGAAAAGATTCTAATGACAGTTAGCGGCATGTGCAGGTGATGCAACCACCAGGATATGGAGAAGTAAACAAAACGCCGACACTTTAATCAAGAATGGGCAATGGAATGGACGAATCAAATGAGACGAATCGAACAGACCTTTCTGTACGACAGGCATATAACGATAGAGCAACGAAACAAGCATCGATTCTTGGGTCATGAATCTTGGGATAGACGAACAACACATACAATAATCACTAGTGCATGCATTTCACGATCTTGTCCATCTTGTCTAGCCCTGTCGGTCGGTGCGGTGCATCTCCGGAATAGGGATTGTATACGCTCACCTAGAACGATAGCCCAGCGCATCTGTCTGAACGGCACTCGTCTGCCATGCTCGCTTGACGATTCTCTCCCGCTCTCTGAAATTGCATCGCATACTTTTTGATCCCAAGCCGCAAAGCCAACGAGCGACCGGTATCACTCCGACCCAATGAAAGTTATTCCACCGCACTCAAAGATCAAGCCGTATATCCGGTTTAAATTATCCACCAGACATGGGATCGCTTACAATCTAAGCGAAGATTCTGATACTGAAATATGATTGGTGCATTAGACCAAGAAAAGGCTTGGAATTGAAGTGGGGAGCCTGACGTTGCCCCTGATTGCATGTGGAGAGGTAACTGCAGAGGGGGGGTGGGTCGCTTGCAGGATGGAAATTCACCGACCGGATCGCTTGGGAGATGAGAATTGGGAGGGGAGCACGAGGTGTGGGTATAGGAGTAGTACGACGTGATATTTAATCATACGCCGCCCTTGTCATTATCAATATCAATAATTATAGATTCTATTGAGTAACCTATAGTATGCGTTTTGTATGAGTAAGAATACGAGTAGCTTGTAGTCGCACCGATAGTGCTGTCACCTTCCACCTGGACAAGGGAGATATCGTTCTGAAACAGAGACACGAAACAACAGAGATCTCATCGATTAGAGTATCCTCCATTCATCACATCGCCTTTCTGTACATCATATAGCATAACACATCAATATCCTTTGATTCGATCCGCCTTCCCCTCTCGACTGAGGCTTAGCTCGACCACTCTTGATACATCAAGTCACCTATCTGCCGCGCTTCGATTTGTCTCAGCTCGCGAAATCCAACAATCAATCTACGCGACGAAGATAAATATCATCATCAGTATCAAAAATGTCCGGACTCGCCTTACCTACTGCTACTCCGATCCCACTGCAGCCAGCTCCACCAGCCGCGGCTTCAGGATCAGGAGCAGGGCCATCCACATCTATCAAACCCAATCCACCTACTACGAACGCCAGCGGCAGCGCCAGTGCAAGCGCAAACCAAAAGAAACGAGTTTCAATAGCTCCCACAACACAAAAGGAGAAATCGCCTTCTCCAGTCGAAGAGGAGGAAGATGAGGAAGATGATGATGATGATGATCAGCCTAGGAAAAAGAAGAAGAAGACAAAGAGTGGTGTTGCGAGTGAATACAAGTATACGAATGAGATTGCTGCTATGGTACATCCACCCATCTCTTGGGGGAAACATGGACCTAAGCTGACTGGGTAGATGTTCGTATTTGGAGAAGTGCAGGAACCGCTTCCAGAGACTGTCAAGCTAGTGGAGGATGTAGTACGAGGACAGATTATCGAGATCGTAAGACCACACTTTCATCTAAAAGTACGCGAGCTGATAAGCAGGTAACAAGAGCAAGACTCCTAACACACCTTCGATCCTCACGATATCTATCAGCAGAAGACCTAATCTTCCTCATCCGCGAAGACAGATCCAAAGTCAACAGACTACGAACCTACCTATCATGGAAAGATGTCCGTAAAAAGGCAAAAGAAGACGACGCAGGTCCAGGAGCAGGGGACGTAGAGGAGGACTTGGAAGATACGAATCAATCCACTTTGAAGACACGGAAAACAATGGTCAAATTACCTTGGGAGTTGATGACTCCTTATTCTGATTTCTTAAAGTCATTACCCACATCGACGAATAAAGATGATGATGATGAAGGTGATGAGGATGAGGTTCAGGCTCATCATGATTCGATGCAGCGTTTACGTGTAAGCTGCAACCTCTCCTTAATCAGAATTAAGCTGATCAAGTAGGAAGCAGATGAAATCACAAGAAAAATGACAAAAGACGAATACGTACATTACTCGGACTGTCGTCAAGCGAGTTTCACGTATCGAAAGGGTATGTTCCCCCATTCTCAGATATGACCCTCACTGATTTACCAGCCCGCCGTTTCAGAGATTTCGTGAATTTCTCGGCCTACCTCGACGTAAGACCCAACGACGATATAATCGATATCCTAGGTTTCCTAGCATTCGAAATGGTTAGATCACTCTGCGTAACAGCTCTAGAAGTTCGAGAAAGGCACGAAGCTCCACTCCGTCAACTTCCAAAGAAACCTTCAGTCGGTGGTAGTCCAATCAAGAGGAAATCTACTCTTGCGACCGATAGTCCGGCAAAGAGACAGAAAGATCACGTATCGCCTGATCGAAATGATTCGGGTTCGAGAAGACATGTTCCTGTACCTCTCTTTGCGGCGCCACCTAGCGCTCGACAACCCTTGACTTCGGCACATGTACTTGAGGCGTATGCTCAGATACAAAGGCAGCAGGCTGCGAATAGGGTTGGGGGCATGAGGAACTTTAGGGGTGGGCTAGCGAAGGGGAGAATGGCTTTAGTGTAGGATATAAGTTCAGCGTCAGTGTCCACCGTTGTAGATCAGATAGTATAGTATGTTCAGTTGTATCAGCTATAGTACACATTGTATGGATCATCGTGATAGACTGATTGTTGATATACCGCAACATTCGCTCGCTGCCTTGGCAAATTGTCGCACACCTCTCGTCATGATGTCTGCATGTACATGGTCGTCTATGAAACCCCTTAATCTTCTGTCTAATCCTCTTCCATACCTTCTTCCAATGCAGCCTTTCCCTTTGCGTCCGCCTCGGCCAGTAAGTCAGCAGGTACAGCTTTATGCTTGTTGCCTGACTCGGCACAGACCCATGTCATTTCCAACTCGAAATCCTTGTCCTTGTTATCATCGTGTACTAGGTGGATACTATTCAGTCAGCTTATTTGCGCGATATCAGACGTGGCTGCGGCAGCTTACATTCTTGCCAACTCCATGACACCTTCCTTTACTGTGATTCCTCCATCCTTTGCGATAACCTTCTCCAACTCAGTCTTGGCTAGGGCTTTACCCTTTCCACTTGCAGTCGCTCGGTATCCGTAGTATACTCCAGATGGCTCGATGGAATATAATTTTGGTCCAGTCTTGTCGATGCCCGCGACCAAAGTTGAGATACCGAATGGTCGAACGGATCCATAACATGTATATGCCTGAACGTATCCTGATAATCGATCTGCTAGTACCTGCTCATCAGCCTGGCCTCCTGGACAGATGGAGGCGGAAGGGTTGAACATACACCAACTGTGACGGGAGAGTTGTAGGTATCCCTAAAATTCGCACATTCCTCCCTAGCTCTACTTCCCATATGTTTCCCATCCGCAAGTAACCCAGCGGTAGCAAGTCCAATATGTTCGTCGGCAGATTGTATTCGTCGATTTGAACCTTTGACGAGGAGTTTCGAATGGAGGAGTCGTTCGACACCAAGGACGATACCATCCGTACATACTAGTCCCATCGCGACACTGTCCATCAGCTCTACTCCTCCCCACTTTCGTATGGACTTCAAAAAGGGGGAGGATTGGTGACGAGCGATAGGTTAGGCTTGGAGAACATCACTCACCCAGCAGCTTCGACGGCTTTGTTGGCATACTCGACCTGTGATCAGTCAGCTTGGTTAGGCGAAGGATGTGGTATAGCTGACCTGGAACAATCTGCCATCAGGAGAATATGTCGAGACGGATAGATCATATCCCGTTCCGATAGACGACATGATGAAGGGCGCTTGATGGGAGGGTCAAATGAGGTGGCGATAATTGTGGATACCCTATGAATGACTCCTAGACGTAATGTCTGCGTGCCCCTTGGTGTATGGGCTTTGGAAAGAGAGGAATATAGGAGAGTGAGCTTATTAGGTATAGAAGGTTGAATGGTCATCTCACAACGCGCGGCTAGCCTATGTATAAAATGCCACGTCATGGTTTATCATTCTACCTCCACCTTGAGATGGGATTTTTGAATGTTCATTACGACAGTTCTATACTGCTTGAATAATCAACCAAATATGGTCCTATCATATAGCGCAGCAGCCAGGCCTGCTCAATCAGCCACAGCGCTATCCGCTCCCGCTACGGAAGTCTCGACCGAGACTCCAAGTCAGACCGAGACCTCGTCTTCTGCCCCGCAACCCACCGCATCCAGCTCATCTGCCTCTACATCTGGCTCGAGCACTCAACACCTCATCCTCGATGCTGGACCACTGGTATCTCTCACTCCCTTGCGACACCTCGCTCAAGCATTTCATACGACTCCAATGGTCGTCGCCGAGCTAAGAGACCCGAAATCGCGTGCTCATTTCCAGCAACTCGGCTTGATGGGCGTGGATGTCAAGGTTGAGATGCCAAAACCAGAAGTGATGGCTCGAGGTAGGTTTTTGATGCTCGTGATGGTTAGTCGGTGGCTGATAGAAAGTGGTCGCGTTTGCGAAGCGAACGGGAGATTACGCTGTCCTCAGTCAAACGGATTTAAGCGTAATTGCGCTTACTTGTCAATATGAATTGGAGGTCAATGGGGATAAGAACGTCAGGAGTCAGCCCGGGGAAAAGAAAGGCCCAGCACCTATTCAGAATCCGCCGAAGGGCAAAGGGAAGGGTAAAGCAAACGAGATGGCGGTCGCTGCTCCGATCGACGAAGCCACCATATCAGCCGAGTCAACCGAAAGCAAAGCAGAAAACACTGAGTCGACCGAGAATGCCGAAGAATCTTCGAGACGTATAGAGGAAGTCACCAAAGCTGTGGATCAAGTCCAAATCGAACCCGCACCTGCACCTATGAATTCAATATACGAGAGCACGCCACTCGACGACGAAGATTCCGATGGAGGAGAATGGATAAATTCCTCAAACGTCGCAAAACATCGATCGAAAGATCTAGGTCTTGTTCCATCCGGTTCTGGCTCCAATCAATCTCCTCTCGCTGCAGCATGTATGACGGGTGATTATGCTGTTCAGAATGTACTGCTAAGTATGGGTCTTGGATTAATAGGCGAGGAGGGCAAGAGGATCAACAAAGTCAAATCTTGGGTTTTGAGGTGTCATGCTTGTTTCAAGTGGGTCCTGTAGCGGAGTAAAGAATCACTCGAGGTTTAGCTGATAGTAGAACATGTCGAGATCTAGATAAGAAATTCTGTCCTTCTTGCGGAAACGCCACCCTACTCCGAACAACGGTTTCAACTTCCAGTACGACCGGTAAACAGACAGTCCACTTGAAGAAGAATTATCAATACTCTCTTCGAGGTTCCAAATTCTCTATTCCCGATTCTAAAGCAGGTCAGGCAAAGGGTCAACAGAAATCTGGAAACGGTTTGATCTTAAGGGAAGATCAAAGAGAATGGCAGGACGCAGTCAAGAGTGAGGATATCAGGAGACAAAAGGAGGAGAGGAAATTGGCTAAAGGAGCCCTCGACGGATGGGACAATCCTGATGTGAGTCTTATCTGATGATCAAGGGATGGTGCTGATGGCATAGTGGCTACCTGAAGTTCTCACTGTTGGAATGTCTGGTAAGGGGAGATCATCTGGTCATGGACTGCCCAAAATTGGACATGGGAGATCCAACCCCAATGTAGCTAGACGTAAACGATGATCTTTCTCTGCCTAGCAGGGTAGATTATAGGTTGAAATGCAGTTGTATGAGGGCAGAACTGATCTCTCCCGCGGACGTCACCCTTGTTTGACCGTTTAGAACTGACCAAGACACAGGTTGGCGTTTGTCGGCCGCGCCATCGACGAAGGACAGCGATATACAAGAGGTCTTCGCTCCCGCAAGTTGGGAGAGACAATAGGGATGTCGCATTGCGCGCGATGCTCAATGCTATCGACAAAAATGATGCCGACAGACGATATGTGCAGAGAATACTCCCCGAGTTGCTTCTCTATGTTCAGTTGAGGCCCTTGGAAGCTAATAAAAAGGAGATCATGTTTCCAGCAGCTTCGACGAGTGATCCTTTGTTGCCGCAGCGGGACATCGTGACTCGAAAATACAACAAACCACTGACTCACATATACATATATCTGGAGGGAAGGCCAAAAAATCATCGACATACAGAAATCATACATAACACCGCTTCTACCCAATCATGTCCCAAGCTCTCACACAACCCACCTCAAGCTTCGACATCTCCAAGGTTTTGCCCGAAGTCAAGGTCGGCTCAAGCCATTTGACGCGATTTTCAGACTGGATCGCAGCTCCGAGTGCAGATACCGGTAAACCACCTTGCTCCGAAGACATCACTCAGGCAAATCATGATTTCCGTGCCTATTATGGCCGAAGCCGCCAGGATCAAAGAAAGGAGGCTTTGATGCGATTGTCCTTCAGTGATTTCGTCAAGGACGATTGGAAAACGGGGGATTTCCGACTTGGCGACGCCCACAAAAATCAAATTTTGCGACTAATTGCCACTCGGATCGTTTCAGCAGCACTGCTTGAACAGTATTCGGACAACGCGACTAGTCTCGGCATCATCCCCTCTGAAGAAGAATCCAGAATCAATCCGAAGACCGCTCTTCTACTGCATGCCGAATGGAAGGATGGGCAGCCTCAGCTGGATGGTAGCATCTTTGCGTATCCAAAGTATACGAACGGCCTCAAAGACTCGCTTAACACTTATGTCGCTTGCAAGGTCGATGCGAGCAACAATGAGGTGAAGAGGGCAGATCTTGCTCCCTGGCAATTGGAATGCGTCATCTCAAGGCTGAGCTTGCTTGAGTTTGGGGGGACAAGCTCGCTGGCGCTCTCCCAGCCTCCGGTAAGCGGGTCCCCAACCACTTGATTCATCTCCTGTAACAGAGGAATGAGGAGGAGGCGAAGAAGACACGATGAGATCGCCTATGAATTGGGCAAGCTGGTAGATTTGCCGTCTGGATGTTACGAAAGAGAGATGATTTCGATATGCTTGAATCGGGATTAGTCGGGAGAGTTAGCGCGAGAGATTATCGTATAGCGTTTCATATATGTACATGTTATCGTTATACGCGTGTGTCTACAAAGGCTAAGTTCAAAAGCCACCGACTCGCTTCTTTGTCAATTTCTTCCGCACTTTGCCGTCGGGTCTTCCTCCAAAAGGTCCTCGCTCAGCCTGTGTACTGGCTCCAAGATCCTGGTATGACTGACTCGAGTGCAATACGGGCGGAGGAGAGGACCGCGTCCCCTCTTCATGAGCCATGATGTTGGGGATAGACCTTGAACCGTGCAAAGCCCACTCCGGTCTTGGCTGTGCGATAGTCGGAGGCTGGTACCGCGAACTCGGTTGGGACTGAGCGAATGTCTGTATGGTGGATGCTCGAGTTGAGGGGAGCGGACGGACTGGTCTTCTGACTGGCGTCGGGACGGCGGATGTCTCCCTTCTCCAGTCAACCCAGGTGTGTTGATTTGGGTCGGCACCGATGATCCACTCATTCAGGAGAGACCGAGATGCCGGCGTATCTAAATTCTCCATGTCTGGTGTATTAGCGTCCTGTTGGGTGTCGAAGTCCGCTCGCGGAGTGAACCACTTGAGTACCGGAGGACCAGCTTGGGAATCGGTCGTATCATTCAAGGTCAGTTGTCCAGTGCGTTCGAAAAGATTGTCCGCTGTGTCCGGTTCTTGCGATCCTCGAGTCGGATCGTGCGAAGACGCGGACGATTGCTCAGAGTGTACGACCATGCTTGAGAGAGTAAGATCGAGTACAAGGCGCCGTACATCTCTATGATGTCGCGCTTGGTTGTCTACGACCGGCGACATACTGGACTTGCCAAATATGGCATATATATCGTCCACTGAGTTTCGAAACATTTGCGACGCCGCATTTTCATTCATTTGTGACGGGAGAGTCCGAGAACCGAGGGGAAGCGTGGTGACTGTATGAAGCTCGCGTTCTTCCAAGTTGAACGAGGCGATATTGGTCAAATCGTTTTCGAAGTCACTGCTGGCGATATCTAGCGGTAGTAAAGCATGTGTCCGTCCGCCATCCTCTTCAGAAACAGCATCCCGAGCGAGGTCGCCCCTAGACACGTCAGCTGGACCAAGCAGGATGCAGTATGAAGACTGACAGCGTGACGAAATGATCAAGAGGAGCGTCCCTTTCCCGCAGATGTTGCTCGATTGTTTGAGAGCTGAACGATGTTTCATGGTCTGCTTGGTCCATGTTGATCTCTGCTCATATCAACATATTGACTGGTTGTTGCGCTTACCTGTCCATATATCTCGCAAGTCAAGGACTTTGTGTTTCGTCTTGACCTTTTCCGCCCAAGGTTTACCGAGCTGGTCATCCATACCTCCGTCGGCCAAGCTCTGGATTGCTAAATCCCATATAGGCTCCGGGTGCTGCTTTTCCATGACTTGATCGCCCTCAATGTCCATGACATCAGAAGCATCTGCCGACCAGTCCCCAAGGTCGAAGGAGGTTATGGCTCCAGCGTCATCGATGGCGACTATGTGGGTATCGATGCCTGGTGTTCGGCCTTTTTCGCTGAGTGCAAGGCTTTGTAAAGTGATTATACGGGCTTGAGGTGTTCCACGAGACAATGCCAAACAGCGGGGAGTTCCGCGAGAATGCGCTGGTGGAGATGATGGGACATCGTACACCACAGCCATTGCGCATTCAGGCGATGAGAGTAATGTGTATTCTGCCCGTCAGGAAACATTCCAGAACAACGACCCGAGACATACCGGCAGAAGGACTGTTTATGATTTGCAAGTCGAAACTGCGGATTGCCCCACTTCCCATGTCGTGGCGCCAAGTCAAGATTGGGGGTCCAGACGAGAGCTCGTCCACCCAAATTATCTCGTAGTTGGTCGCAACGCATGTATAGCTTGCGTTTCGGAATAGCGAGGTCGGCTCGAGAGCGGAGAATACTCTACCACTACCGGTCAATTCCAAGATAACACTTTCGGATGGAACGTCACTCTGATGATCAGCCACGTCGCCTAATGTGGGCAGAACGAAATACCTCATAGTCGATGATGGTCAATCGGCGTGTTGACATGACCAATGCAGTGCCCGGTCGAGATCCAAAAGCGATCTTGTAAAACCCATGTCGGTCCTCACTGACTGCACTTCTGATCTTCTTCCTTAGATGGTAAGTCATGACCTGGGCTGGGAACTTACAGCTTCATCGTCTTGACCAGCCGCTCCCTAATCTCGACTTTCTCCTCCCACCACAGCCATACTCCTCCACCTTCGTCTACAATGAGTGCCTTGCTCCAGCTAGTCTGGTCCAAAGTCGCATCAACATGACGTCTGCCTTCCGTATCGGTGTGGTTGAGCTGACCAACTCTAATCGTTTCGGCTGTTGAGTTGTCATCGGCGCAACTTATTCGATGAGGGTTGACGTTAAGCACGTGTGTCGTAACCTGGACTCGTATGAGAAGAGCAGTCATATCGCCTGATGTAAGCAGTAGTTAGCGTGTATACTTACGGTCTATTTTGCTTCCTGACAGAAATGGTGACGATATCACCGAGAGTATTTCGGTCGGGAACCTCTCCACACTTTGAGAACTAGGTCGAAATGTCGTCAGATATGGCCGCAGTCTCTTCGCATCAGTCGCAGGTAAGAATGGCGATATATCTAAGATGAGCTAAACCCCTCCTGAGATTTCACCCACTCACTCAAATGACATCCCACTGGTCCCGCTGGAAAGGCTAGCATGCACCTAGCTGACTTTGCTTTCGGGTTTACTATGACGCTCAATGTAGCTCCCCTGTAGTGTCCGTCCGACGATTTCGACTCCTTGCTTGCAAGTTCGTCCATGATGAGGTCCGAAATAGACGCATACTCCGATACATCTGGCAGTGAGCGAACGTATTCGACCTATCTAGTTTAGTTTGGGACCATGATTTCTGAGTGGGGGGCTCACAGCAGAATCTGCAATCTTGGAAGCAGGTACATCTTCCAGGTCTACTTTCGGTGTTCGACACGCTGGATACAGCAAAACTCCTTCTGCCGTTGTCAAAATATCTCTGTTCCCCTTCTGTTCAAGCCAATTCCATTTCCACCCGTGAGCGCCTGCTTCCAGTTTCACACTTCCTCCCTTGCCATAATCAAGTACGGGTCCTCCTACACCCACACCTATGTCTACATCATCGTCGTGGCGTGCATTATCAGCGTCTGTGAATGGTCGACGAACTTTCGCTTGCTTCTGACGAAGGCGAGACGAAGTGACTTGCTCCACTGAGGCTGGATATGACATTGTGTCAAGGTGAAAGCTCCGACCAGGGTAATGAGGACCAGCGGCAGGCTTGCCGTAGGATCATGGCGAGTGTATCAGAAACGGAACAGCAAGCGATTGAAAGAAAGTTGCGAGGACTTGCAATGAAAGCCCTGATGGCTACTGCCCAGTGATTCATATTGGTGCTATGCACGCGTTTTCACCGTTGTGCTTTTAGCTCAGTGGTAGAGTAGCAGATTGCAAGACGCAATCATCTGTGGGTCCCGCGTTCGAACCGCGGAAGGCACTCTTTTTGTCTTGTCCCCGTGTGGGATATTTGCCCCAATGTGAGCTATCCAATGCTATGCATGCTTTTAATTTCAGTTATGATTACGCCTTCTTCCTCCTGCATACAATCACGTCAGTGTTGTAGCTGTACTCGAACACCCCGTTCTGTGCAGTCAGCGACGTGTGTCGAGGGCTCACGAAGCCTACCTTTTCGTCGATCCAGTTCTTGTCCAAGCCTTGAATGGTACTCCGCAGTTGCTGCTCAAAGTCTACTCGTTCTTGACCTTTGAGATTCTGCTCAGTCAAGTATGATTTGGATAGGATGGTGTTAACCAGCTGAACGGTCAGCAGATACACAGGTAAATTGTGTGACTTACACTATCTTCAGTCACTCCGACGCTCCAGGGATGTTTGGTTTCGACTTGAGCTTCGAACAACTCCTTGTAAGCGGCTGTATCAAACATCTTTCTCCATAATCCCTTGAAATACTGTGGAGTATCCTGGTTGTATGGCTCGAAGAACGAAGTGACCTTCTTGGGGACCTCCTTTTCCTTGTTTTCTAGATTCCAAATCAGAATAAGGGGTTGACCGGGCTTGAGGTAGGTTGCTATCTCTCGCTATATGTTGAGCTATCATCTATTGTACTCGCACAAAGAGATATACCAACGCAGCCTCATAATCAGGGCACCAGTGGAACGCTTGTGCGATAATGACCGCGTCGGCTTCTCCCTCGCCTAGTCCGGCCTGGTGGAAATCGTCAAAAGTCCCATCCACGCTCTCCACCCTCTTGCCCTCAATAGCTTGTGATGGCAGTCGATCAACACCCTTCTGCCATGCTTCTCTCATGCCGCTTGAAGGCTCAATGCCAACCAGAGTTTTGATATTGAAAGTGGGGTATTTCTCCGGAGGTGACAAAACGAGTCGACTGAAGATTCCTGTACCAGATCCAGGCTCTAGGATATTGAGGGCTGCAGAGTCGGGAAGAGCATTACGGATAGCTTGAAGTGCTTCAGTGGGGTATGTAGGTCTGGCTCGGTCGTACTAATTTACATGAGCTACTGATTCTGAATCAGAGTGGGGGCAGCTTGAAATAACGAACGAGATCATTTGTTCCGGTTCCAAAACCACCTGCCGCAATCTGATGGACGGTGCCCTTTGACATGATGATCGTTATGTCTTGAGATGGAGAAGAATGAAGTTCAGACAGGGAATGCTGTTACCATATATATACGGTACAGAGTGAGTCACCTCCACCTAGGCGTAGGCCGAACACCGCCGAGGCGACGACTCGGCGAAAGCCGAATCTCGGAAGTACCAGTAGAATTGTATTCATCGTCGACAACCTTGTAGTTTCCTATGACCTCGAGCCTCTCGTGTACATACATACTACTCCAAGCCGTAGAACGTGACTGAGCCATCAGAGATGTCGAAAGCGGTATAGACCTGGTTATGTCAGCTTAGCAGAAGAAACACGAGCCCTGCACCTACGTTCTTCAAGAAGACCGCCCCTATCCAAGTAAGATCCTTCTTGCCTGAGAGTCAGTGATACCTACTCAGCGGTGGCGACAACGTCTTTCAACTCACTTCCCACGGTAGCAACAATCTTTCCCCAGCAGTATCCTGGTACCTCGGGCACTGCTGCACCACTGAATAGGTTAGTTGCCGGCGCAAATGACGACTCGCCTACTCACACAACATCCTGATAGTCGAGTGACCAGTCGACACCGCCAAAGGTCAGCGTCAGTTCTGGCACTCCAGACTGCTTGGAACATGGCACAATGTAGGAGCCGTCGTGAGTCTTTTTTCGCTGTTCGGCATTGAGCGTCCTGTAGATACCCGGAAGCAGCTGACGAGTCAATACAAGCTTTCGGTTGAGAAAAGGAAGTTCACCTCTTCTGGAACCATCAGATTGGTGGAGCCCGTATCAATGGTGACGGTCCTGGTGGACACTACCTCGGTGACTCCACTCTTCATACCATCCATTCGAACGTGATACAGACCGAGGCGTTCGTCGGCACTTGGCAATCTGACGCTCTTGGTGATGTCGACGTGAGAACTGGGAGTCAGTGGTTTCAATCCGTCCACACTTACGATTGGGTGACATCGCCCAAGGTGAGCTCGCCGGCTGATTCATGAGCATTCTCACACTCTCCCCACTTACTACCCCCATTCTGCCAGTCTCGGTTGAGGTAGAAGCCGACCGTTGGCGAGCTGATCTGTCCGGAGTTGTACAGCTTCTGAATCGGTGGGACGCCGAATATACCATCTCCAGACTACGAATCAGCGACATGGATATTCACGTTAACTCACTCCTCGGCCGACTCCCAGAATACCGCTGATGGGTGAGTTGTTGTCCACCGTGGCAAGCGACCGAACTTACCTCATGGACAGGATCTGATTTGCGAAAGCGCCAGTCAGCTGTTGTGCAGCAACGACTTTCTGCCCAGATAACTGATAATTGTCGATCCCGATGTCCTGGGTAGTCATGCATCCAGATACCTGACCTTGAACTCTCAAGTCAGTATGCGGACCTGTATGAATGACGGACTGGACTCACGGTAGTACATGGTGGTGTTGACGCATGTGTCTGGGATAGGCATGGCAGCCCCGATCATGTTCATTGCAGTACAAGTGGGGCAATTCTGAGATGCGACCCAAAACTGCGAAGAACCAGTATCGACCTATGGTAAGCTCAACAAGTGAGGTGTAGTAGCGGTACGTACGAGTACAGGCAAAGAGACACCTGCGACCTCGACGTCGATAGTGTAAAGAACTCCACCCGAATCTTTGTTATTGATAGAGATCGGTGCATGGATACCTGCCTGGTCGGATGCCGAATCCTGGCGTCTTGGCCGAGATCTTCCGGTGCCAATGGCTCTCGGCCTGTGAGCGGCCTTTTCAGCACGAGCTGTGAGCTGAAGACTGATATCCGCATTGGCCGGATGGCTCATCAGTCCAATCAGTGTGATAATTAGGAAAGCAATACGAGCTAGCATGATGGATCGCGTATATGTGGTGAGGTGGAAGAGGTAGGATTGAGGAATGTTCTGATATGATATAGTCAGGTGAATGATTATGGTGGAGAGGATGTAGTATGGTGTGATACGATGGTTGAGTAGCGAGTTGTGTGTTGTGACTGGAGGACGAAGCGATGTAGTGGTGAAGTGGTGGTGAGGTTGGTGAAGGGGAAGGAAGACTGAAGACAGTCAAGGAACGTTCTGGCATCTTATACCAAGTACTAGTTCAGTGACGAAGCCAACAGGTGAAAGGTTCGAAGACTTGATACAATGGCAACAAGAAGGTCAAAGGAGATAACACAGCAACTTGCCCCAGAAAGGCTTGGTGTGGCCGTCATGAAAGGTCTAGAGCGTTTCATCGTCAACCATGCTTGGCTTGTGTGTACCGTCAGGTTGTATCAGGCAAAGGGGAAGTGGATAATTCGATCAGCAAGATAGCGGACAGAAAAGCCGATATCAGTCTCAGTCAGTGATCAGATTGGTAGACGAAATGATATGAGTTATGTAAAGCACAAGTTTACTGGATCATCCATTATCGCGGTCATTGTTAGTCGCACAACCGCTAGCCCCATAATACCCAGCCATATACGCCACCAATCTAGCTTCATGCTCGAGATGGCCCCACTCGAATACCCGCCTTGTCCTTGGTTCAGATTCTGACTGACTTGGAGCGATTTTGGAATTTGCTGATCCTGGACATCAGGCCAGTTCGGTATGCCCCCAGTAGCCGGACAGGTCTCAAGGTGAGCGCCGAAATCTGCCGTGAGTGTTTTGCCTCGTATGGCCGAAGTCGTGTAGATCCTTGAGGTCAGTGTATGGATTGAATACCATGTAAAAAGACTTACGCTGCTTTGTACATCTCATACATACACCCTGTGCACTGCGCTGACTTGAAGACGCTGTCAGCATATTGATCAAGCTCATTGGTGGAGACGAGGTTGTTGAAAAAGGAGTTTGTATTTGCGATTTGTGATGTTGCAAGTACGCTTGGTAGACAGTTGTCGGCCGTTCCATTACTGATCGAATAAGCGTTATCTTACACCAAGATAACAGGTGACTCACAACTGAACCATACATGCCAGCGTCATGTAGCTTGTTGAATAGTTTGCCAAGACTGCTCGAAGAACCCGGACTAAATCGACTTCTTGTCCGCCACAATTTTGTTCGAGCTGCTGGGATGCGTCTGATATATCGAGGTCGGTACAGCCAAGCGATTGGCATGCGGTGGTCAGATAAAGCGCCAACTGATCACTGAATGCGCCACTTCTCTGATCCACGGGCATTCCGTCCAGGTCCGTCCCGACGACTAAGCCAGCCAGGTCAACGAGACCCAGACACGTACCGACTGGTTGCGTTGTCATGTTAAAGAGCGTGATCAAGCATGACATGGAGGATATCTGCGCTGTCTGGAGGGTGAGGAGGAAGGCGACTTCAGGGGTATTGATCGAACCTGGCACACTGGAGCTGTTTCCCGAAGTCGTGGAGAAAGGTGACGACGTGCCGCCAGAGGAAGACGAAGACGATGAAGCCCTACTATGTGATGTCTCATCACTCCCGAACAGTCCGCCGAGCGAAACCGGAAGCGTGGCTAATAGGATAAGAGTCGAGCGAATGAAGCGCATTTCAGCAATAGATCTGAATTGTTGATAGTTACAGGCTGCGTCTGAGGACCTATACCTATCGATCAATTTATGTAGGGATGATCAGCCCTTCAGGAGACTGAATGAAAGGATGCCAATGGTTATGCCAAGTGTGATGTGAGTATGAGATATCACCGGCCTCCTTCCACGCAATCGGCATATGAGTGCTTTAGATCAATTATCCTAGACGATACATGTCGTGTGTCTGCCAAAACACAGGGGTCAGGGTATACAGGGGTGTCGGTGTTCGTGATTGTCGTCCATCTATCGGTCAGCTCTGCCCGTAAAGTAGTTGTAAGTTTAGACGTGCGTCTCGTACGCTCAGATCTACTGCTGATGTGTGTCGTTATCGCCAGGAACTACTCCGCCCTGTGCGTGCGCCCTCTTCAGCCTTTCCTCCCTTTCCTCTGCCGCCTTGATCTGAGCATCGAGCGCGGCCAATTCATCAGCAAGATATTGGAAGTTGGATCGGCTGTATCAATCAGCTTCAGCATTTCGTGCCAAGAGCGGACTTACCGCTTATCAACCTTCTTCTGAAGCTCGACGACATCGACGGCGTCTCCCTCATTCAGCCTAGACTCGGCATCACTCAAGACTTCCCATTCAGAAGAGGTCTTGTCGATCTTGTCGAGCTTTGAGGTACTACTACCGGTCGAGGACTGGCTGGGTTCCCTGGTGGGACGGACATTCTCGTTCGTCTCTCGAGCTTGCCTTTGTCCGGGTCGTCGAGGATCAGGCCTGGTCGGCTGAAAAGCAGGTTTATCACTGGTAGGCTGCCTCGAGAGGTGTTGCGGCTCGGTCTTGTTCTCTACCGGGGTGTCTGGTACGGAAAATCCGAGATTGATCGGGGTGAGAGATCGCTGGGGTGGTAGGGCCAGCGCTAGTTGCCGACGCTCAAACTCTCCTGAAGCTCGCAGGGCGCCAGTGGAGCTAAAGAACATTCAGCTTCGGCTTGAGGGATATCAAATGCATGTCTGAGGGCATTGAGGAAAGGAAATGGGTTGATTAAGACATGGGGCGGACTTGATAAATACTCATGAAAAACCGTACCTGGCGTATATCTGCTGCCGGTTGAGCTCACTGCCCTCGGCGCTACTGCTGTGTCTCTGTTCCATGGCTTCGGTCTTCTGTCTCTGTATATGTGGTGATGAGTGATGGTTGACTCTTGAGTGACAGGAAGCATTTGCGGAGATACGCTTCAACGTCCGGTGCCCCACCTCAAACCTTGGCATAATGCATGACCCTATCTGCAATCTCTTTATGCATGAGCCGGACATACTCTATGGACCTCTGACTTTGTACCATGCTTAAAG
Source organism: Cryptococcus sp. GC_Crypt_2 (assembly GCA_026538405.1). NCBI lineage: Eukaryota > Fungi > Basidiomycota > Tremellomycetes > Tremellales > Cryptococcaceae > Cryptococcus > Cryptococcus sp. GC_Crypt_2. Next base: position 54,150 of record JALPCC010000071.1, on the reverse strand, counting down.
AGGCTGATCATTGGCATACTTGTCCTTGAGATAGATGTCAGAAAGACATGATGCCCGTCTGGACGGCATCTTGGCGTCCGAGCTCCCAGGCATTCGAGCGTGAGTGTGGATATTGGAAGTCCTATGATTTTTTCGCGTCCTCTTGTCATCTGGTCCAGAAAGTCATATCGATAGTCTCGCTGATGCAGTCGGTACGTCTGAAAGACCATGACCAAATCATCATTGTTCTATGCACCACTGAGGGCGACGCGTGACGCGTCTTTCTCGTTCCGACGCGTCGAGCGAGTACATGTACTGGATGACCACACTCGTACACATGTGGTTGGGGGACCGTGCAGTGTCTTCCCGGTTTTGTCGATTGCTGAGACCAACCACTCTTGCCGGGCATGGGCGAGCTCATCTGTCTGTCCGAGGGAACGAGCAACACGACTTGAGATCTCCGTCTAGGCGATATGCCTGTCTTTACGTTCGAGGTCTTACCTAGCTCCTTCGCCTCTCAAGATCAACACCGTCTTTCACGTCTCAGAAAGCCTGGTTGTCAACTCTGTAAGCCTGCAATGATGGGACCTTGGCAAATGTTTCAGGTGAAATCCATGGGATGGTCCGGCCCAAGATTAAGGATTGTCTTGGCATTTATCCTCAAAGACAAAACCTCCTTTTGTCTTGTTTGGAAGTCCTTCAGCCCCTAGTCAATCAACCTCAGTCTCTTCTGCTCATTCAATACACATCCCTTTGTCGTCCTAGTGCAAGCTACTTCTGCTGTGCAGCGAGAAGGCCCTAGAAACGTTCATTGTTGATATCATATTCAGCACAATTACACGCTCTCTACAAATTGTTTTTAATCAGCATCAACGATGATGCTACTACGACTGCTTTGCCTGGTACCACTTTTGCCACTCTTTGCCGCTTCGCATCCTACCCGACATGCCGACCGTCGCCGTCATCGTGGTATCTCCAAACGTTATACACCACCTACGCCGACCGTTGGGCCAGTCGTGGCCCAATGGTCCGTCAACAGCGACGCCTACCACCGCTTGACTCGACTCCTTCCCACAATCCTCACCAATGCCATCGCCATCACTACACACTCTTGGGAGCTCGGCGCCTTATCGCAGGCACTTGTGAGCTTATTCTATATGCGTGCTATATGCGGGCCGAGCTGACAACTAGCTTGAAGTCTATGATCCAACGCTGAGTCCATTCGAATTCAACGACTCGGCTTTCAATACTGCCAGCCCAGACGCGGTAATTCAAGTGACACTGGCATCCATCGCCAACTATGATTGGTCCGGGTGTCCTTCGTGGTCCAACACCGGCCGTGTCGACGATTTGACGCGCTTCTTGTGGCAGGAAACATCTCCAACACCTCTTCAATTCAGGCCTCTGGTCAATGGAGACGGATCGCTCGGAGACCCAGCCAGTATCGCACCTGCTGTCTGGATGCTGGCTGAGCTAGCGCACCGAAACGATTTGGGTAGCCGGTATGGCTTGAGACCAAAGGAGGACTATGCTTGGGCTGTCGGAAATCAGCTGCGCCACCTACTGGAGGAGCCAAGCCGTAATTCCAATAGCACGTACACCCGTCAAATACCTAGAGCGACCGCTGACCTATAGACACGATATCCATGCGAGAGAACCACTTCCAGGTCTGGTCCGATATGGGCTACATGATCCCCCCTTTCTTATCCTGTATGTCAAGCCTTGGGTTGTCAAGCTTCTCGCTAACTCAGCCAGATCTGGGCACAACTACCCACACTCACAACCTTCTCGCCATGTCCCTCGAGCAGTATCAACTGGAAGCTTCGGCGCTATACGACCCTGCTCGACAGCTGTATCGACACGTCAATGATTTTGACCCCAGATCATGGGGTACCGGTAATGGCTGGATGGCCATGGGTATGATGAGGACTTTGGCAGCGACTTTTGCTGCTGGCGAAGCAGGTGTCTTGTGGGACAGAATCGGTCCTATGGAAAGCGAGATCGCAGGTGTCTTTGCTTCCCTCTTCAGGCAGCTTGACGTGAGTGTCTATCATGCCATGCCGCGGATAGTTGGCTGACTCCCGCAGAGCGAAAACCTGATCCCTAATTACATGTTCGAGACCGATTCTTCACTCAGTGAGTTCCTCCTTGTACTGCTTCATGGCTCTGCTAACCAGCTCAGTACACGGCGAGTCCGCATCGACCGCTCTTGTTGTTGCTGCCTACTACCGATTCCGCAAACTGGCGCCCTGGCTGTCAACCACTGAAATGAACGAGGCATGCGACCGAGCTTTCGATGGTGTGATGGCGAAGGTCACCGATGACGGATGGATGACGCAGGTAAGTGCTATATGTTACACGACAACGGAACCGAGTCACTGACGGTTAGGTTGTGGATCCTATGGGATCTCAAGGATTCTTAGTCTACCCCGACAACAATACACTACGCTCCCCAGAGGGACAGGCATTCTTAGGAATGATGTGGGCTGCTAGATCAGCCGCTGCCCGATGAAGAGTTTCTGTAATCCTTTTCTTTTATCTTGTCGGCCTGCCTGGGTATAATGATTAAGGACATTAATCCTGAGTGGAAGTTTTAACTATAGACAACAATACAAGTATAACTAGTCTGCAGATCAGGCACCTGTGTATTACTGTCCACAACCCCTTCAATCTCTTTTACCCTTTTTTCTCAGCCTGTTCTGACCTTCTGCTAACGCACAGGCTCATATAAACGATTTGTTCATTCATACACAGCCCTGTCCTCGAAAGATGCTTATCATGACGCAATAAAATCCCCACAAACGGGTCCAAGCTGAAACAAATTGATTCACTATCTAGATACCTTTGACAAGGATCTCGACGAGATGACCGAGCTTCACCCTGTCGCTCCACCACTCAATAAGGGATCTCAAAGGCCACCAGCCCCCAAATCTCCAGGGGATGAAAGGGATTGACATGCTGTCACGGGGTGAGTAAAGGTAATTGATGCGTTTCACGGATTCGACTGAAGTAAGATAACAAGCAACTGTCATTGGATTTCACCCGTGTTTTCTTAACCAATCTTTAGAAGCATGATATACAAAGTGCTTGTACCGCTGCTTTACGGTGTTACAATCAGCGGCCTACCGCAGCCCGCCACCGATAACACCGTTGGGCCGGCCGATGAAGTCGACAATTCGGATGGTTTTGCGATACTCGCTTGTGCTCCCAATGCAACACCTGATATGCAACGACTCACTCGACTATTGCCAAAAGTCCTCGCGAACGCCAAATCCTCATCGACCAAATCATGGGAAATCGGAACGATCACACAAAGTCTAGTAAGCAAGCCGGTTGACTTTGTGCTGAGCTGACAACCAGCTTGAAGTATACGATCCTCATTTTACGCCTTTCGAATGGGATCCTGTCGCGTTTCAGAGCCGACAAATACCCTGGAATGTCTTGGACATTACCAAAGCTGCGATGACAAGATACGACTGGACTGGGAAAGCGGATGAGACAACAAGTAAGAACGCAAGTCGGACACAGGCGAATTCTAGTGAGGAGTGGCTTGGGGAATACCTAACAGGATCGCCACCGTTCCCACTAAAAAGCCAGGCTCTGGTCGAAGGAGATGGGGCCCAAGGAGATCCGTGCTCAGTAGGGCCGGCGGTGTGGTTGATGGCTCAGCTAGCGGATAGAAAAGAAATCAAGGAGCGCGGAGGTTTCGAAAATCCAGAAGCCTACGCTTGGGCATTGGGAAACCAGAAATTGAACCTTACACTTGGGCCTCAGGACAGCAATGGTAGTACGTCTGTGGTAGATTCTCATACTAAGATCTGGCTGATATTCAGCATACTCCCAGCGGAATGATTCCTTCGCGGTGTGGGCGGATATGGGATATATGGTCCCACCTTTTTTGGCTTGTGAGTGCAATAACGTTACTTTACACCTTACGTGTATGCTGACCTCAGATCTCGGTCTTGCAACCAATTCTTCCGCCCTACTTTCGAACGCTTCGCAGCAGTTTGAGTGGGAAGCGGGTTATATCCTAGATCGGGACGTTTCACTGTACCGCCATGTCAGTCAGGAGTGGGGTGAAGCTTTCTGGGCGACTGGGAACGGCTGGATGACGTATGGCTTGATGCGAGTGGTATGCCTCACATGGACCATGCACTGTCACTATCATTGCTGATAGACAGCTCGCTTCCATGTACGCTGCTGGAAAACACGAGGAGTTCAAGGAAATCATCGAGAATCATCTGAACGTTGTTGGCAAGGTGTTTGATGCGCTATTCAATCAAGTCAATGTAAGTAGCGTCTTGATAGATGTGTTTGACGGCCAGTCGGAGTCCCTCATTCCCAACGAGATGATGGAACATAACGCAACCAAGGGTGAGTCCCACTTAGCAGGAGTGAGCTTTCGAAGCTGACAGATCAGCTCAAGGTGAATCAGCAGGCTCAGCACTGATTCTGGCTGCCTTTTATCGATATTCTGTCATAGCCCCAAACGCCGTGAAGCCAACTCAGCGGGAGATCGCCGAGAGACTATTTCACGGTATTGTCGCCGAGCCGAAGGATGGCGGTAAGCTGGGCGAGGATGGATGGTTGCAACAGGTATGATTTTCAGCTGCTCAAATCAGCTGACCACCAGGTTGTCGATCCCTCCGGCAAGAATGGCTTTGACGTAGATCCAGACGCTAGATCGCCCGAAGCTCAAAGCTTCCTTGGCATGCTGTGGGCCGCCAGGACTGCGGCTGATCATTTTAAAGACATGACGCAGAGTATCGCTTCCGGAATCGAACAAGCGGTTTCTGCAACAAGCAGCATTACGAGCTCTTTGAAGTCGACCACATCGCTAAGTAGTGATGTGCACTCCATAGAGACCGCTTCATCGAGCTCCGTCTGATAGTAGACTGTATACATGATAGTGCCGTCCATATAGACTAGTGAAAGAGGTGTACATGTATATAATTGTTGATTATCGAAAGTCCGGGCGGAGACTAACGGGCAATCGGTAAATAGCGGTACATGTCATTTATCGGTCCGGCCCGGTAATCCTGACGTCTAATAACGTTTAAACGACTGTACCGACATCGTTATATAGAACAAATAGTCTTTGACCACTCTGTTACTGCACTCATATACGTACAACCTTGAAGAAAGCTTCGTAGCCCACATACATCATGTCCCAACCTGACGCCAACTCCCCCGCTCCAATCGGTGAGACTACTGTCGCCTCTGAGATCTCCCAGAAAGAGGCCACCTATCTCCCACCAGACGAACTCGCTGCAAAGTACGCCAAGGGTATCCAGCGACATTATCCAGCTCAGCCACATGGTACATTCACTGCACAGAGCAGTAAGAATCCCCATTTGATCAAGAAGATCGACAAGTGAGTTACCAGATTCTATCCCTTCGCGACACTCAAGCTGATTATAGCTACTATGTCCGACCTAGATGGCTTTTCGTTAGGGTTGAGACCGAGGGAGGAGTCGTCGGATGGGGAGAAGGTACACTCGAAGGACATACTGAGGCTGTCCAGGGCTCTCTAAAGGACATCGCTCGAAGGTGCGTGAACACGATATGCCTGTGGGGCTGTCACTGACTGTCTAGACTTGTCGGTTGGGACGCTATGAACATTGAGGAGGTAAGCTGAATGTATTGCATATAGACTATGAAGCTGAATGTGTAGATCTACACTTACCTGTATCGTCATCGATTCTACCGAGGTGGTGAGGTTCTCATGTCCGCCATGTCTGGTATCGATATTGCCCTCTGGTGAGTCAAGTCAAACTCGCATCATGCAAGGATGAGACTGACAGTCAGGGATATCAAGGGAAAGATTCTTGGTGTACCAGTCTGGGAGCTACTTGGTGGAAAATGTCGAGAGAAGTGTGATGTCTACGGCTGGATTGGAGGAGACCGACCTAGTGATGTTCTGGCTCAAGCGAAGGTCCGAAAGGAGCAAGGCTTCACTCGGGTCAAGATGAACGTAAGTGACCGCCCAATAGATGTTGAGATATCTCGCTGACGATGTAGGCTGTTGAATCTGTAAGTCTTCGTTGACTTTCATTACACTGGTTTCTGATATCTAGCTTGGCTGGCTGGATTCTCCCCACGCCCTTGATGCGACTGTCCAGCGACTAGCTGAGGTCAAGTCAATAGGCCTCGATGTCGGACTGTGAGTGCTTGTGTCCGCACTTGGATGAAACGACTGACCTTCAGCGACTTCCACGGTCGAGTGCACAAGGGTATGGCTAAACAGCTTGCTCAGCTATTAGAGCCTCACCGACCTCTCTTCATTGAGGAGCCATTGTTGCCCGGTCACGTCAATGAGCTCAAGGATTTGTATAACAAGACGACTATTCCTATTGCCGTGAGTCTCGAATTGTCACTTTTTTAAGCTATCCTGACCGTTCAGCTTGGAGAACGACTGTTCACACGTCTCGATTGTCGACCGTACTTTGAGGCTGGCTGTATCGACATTATCCAGCCCGATATCGCTCATGCAGGTGGTATCAGTGAGACTAAGAAGATCGCAACCATGGCCGAGTAAGTCTTGCGCATGTCCGGAGTCTGGGCGAAGGCTAACAGGCAGGGCATACGACATCGGTGTCGCGCCTCACTGTCCCCTTGGTCCCCTAGCCTTTGCCGCTTCCCTGCATGTCGGGTTCTCCACGCCCAATTTCGTTGTCTGCGAGATGTCTTGGAAGATGCACTACAACGTCGGTGGTTTCGACTTGTTCACCTACATGAAGAATCCCGAAGTCTTCGATGTCAAGGGCGGAGCTATCGAACTCTTAACGGCGCCAGGTCTCGGTATCGAGCTGGATGAGGAGAAGATCATTGCAGAGGCAGCAGAAGCTGCCAAGCTAGATGCATGGTCGAACCCCATCTTCCGAGGTGATGATGGTATCCCGAGGGAGTGGTAGATCTTGTAGTCATTACTTTCATTCATGCACACAACCTGACGCCACAAGAAACGCGTGGGTTAGATGCGGGCATATTGAGCGGCTAATTTATCTCTCCGTCGGATCACAAAATGTGCCGAGCCCTGGCTGTCCTTGGTTCACTTTCTAGCCTCTCTTCTTGATCCGGGACCTTGTCAGCTGTGAGAAGTGATGAGATCCAGCCAAGCGATACCCTTGCGGTCTATTCATCGGCAAAGAACTCGGAGGCCGGAGGATATGGGTAATATTCGGCTCTCGAGAAGCGACCTAGAAATCTATCTATCGTGAGGTATAAGGACGAGCTAGTTCGGGCATCTATCCTCAGAGATCAAGACGAACAACAACAAGCATCATGTCAATTCCATCTACTGCCGATATCAACAAGCTGGGCTTTCGAGTCCCATACGACCCTGCCTCGGGCGACAAGGCTCAGGTGCAGGCAAATGGGGCCTCAAAGGGAGGTTTGAGGGATGATTTCATGTGGGGTTTCGCAACCGCCTCGGCACAGATCGAAGGTGGTGGGAAAGAGAAGGAGGAGGCCAGCGGCCGAGGACGATCTGCAAGTCTCATATTTTGTGCGGACTTGAGCTGATGGACGGAGATCTGGGACATGCTCTGTGACAAACCTGGAGCTATTGGCGATGGATCCAAGGTCTACGATACTTGCAATCACCTCGAGATGTACAAGGAGGATCTTGCTTGTGAGTCGTTCCGTTGATATGCTGCGCTGCTGACCTCAGTAATGAAATCGTACGGAGCCAACACATACCGATTCTCCCTAGCGTGGGCTCGACTCATTCCACTCGGAGGTCGAGATGACCCGATCAATGAGAAGGGTATAGCATTCTACAACTCTGTTATTGACGAGTGCTTGAAACTCGGGTTGACCCCATTCGTCACTCTATACCAGTGAGCATTTCACCTACACAAGAGAATGAGGCTGACCCAGCAGCTGGGATTTGCCCGAGGCATTGTACCACAAATACGGAGGATGGTTGGATAAGGAGGAAAGCACTAAGGATTTCATGCGATACTCCCGACTCTGCTTCGAAAGGTTCGGCGACAGAGTCAAACACTGGTTGACCTTCAATGAGCCATGGTGTGTCTCAGCGCTTGGATACAGTATGGGTAGATTCGCCCCGTAAGTCTGCTTTCTCATGATCGATGTTGGGAGGCTTACTTATACCAGAGGTCACCAGAGCAACACCGAGCCATGGATCGTGGCGCACAACGTTATGATCGCCCATGCAAACGTCGTCAAGATGTACAGGGACGAGTTCAAGTCGAGCATAGGGGGAACTATTGGTATTACTCTCAACGGAGACTGGGTTGTACCATACGATGACTCGCCAGAAAGTGAGTACTGAGCCGTAATCTGCGCCTACATACTGACGCCCTCTAGACGTTCAGGCGGCTCAGGACAAGATGGACGCCGCTGTCGGGTGGTTTGCCGACCCAATCTATCTTGGTCACTACCCCGAGTCTTTGAAGAAGATGCTCGGAGACAGGCTGCCAACGTTTACGCAGGAGGAACAGGCTCTAGTCCATGGAAGTTCCGATGTAAGTTTCTCATCTCAGTTGTAAGGTATCGAAGCTGACTCCACCAGTTCTACGGCATGAACGTAAGTGACGCCGACGTTGAGAACCAGGAGGACTACTAACTCTTAGTTTTACACTTGTCATGCTATCAGAGCCGGAAACATCGGAGATGAATGCAATGGTAACGCCCATCAGGGATTCGAGCTGCCCGACGGCTCATACTTGGGTCCAGAGTGTAAGTCGCCCCTGAAAGAGTGGGACCCACCGATTGACCACTAGCATCCCTTGACTGGCTTCGAGACGTACCATGGGGCCTTCGAGCGATGTTGAGTTATCTCTACAAGCGATATAAGCTGCCCATCTATATGACCGAAAATGTGGGTTCCTAGCCTGACTTTGCTGAAACACCGACTGATTGTATAGGGTATCGCCCCCAAGGGCGAATGGGATCTACCTGTAGAGGAGGCTGTCCGTAAGTAGTCTTTGTCGCTTTCAAGTTTGTGGCTGACAAGCAGATGACGCTGCCCGAACGAGATACTACCACGGCTACCTGGACGCTGTGCTACAGGCTGCCACCGTAGATGGCGTTGACGTAAGGTCATACCTCGCTTGGTCATTCATGGACAACTTTGAATGGGACTCTGGACTGGTTCCTCGATTTGGTGTGGTGCACGTTGATTATGACACCAAGAAGAGGACGCCAAAGGATTCGGCCAAATTCCTGCAAGGGGTGAGTCGGTCTCGCATGTCACGAGATGGTACTAACAGTACAGTGGTTCCAAGATCATATCGGTAGTAAAGCCAACTAGTAGCGAGATGAGTTGACCGAAAGCGGCCGAAGGAAGGACTGGTAGCAATCTTGGGTAGTCTGTTCAATTGTATAACGATGCATCGCGTATGACCGAATATTGCCGGGGCATTTCATGGCTGCATTTTGGGTGGAGTGGAGGCTGTCCATTCGGACCTTTTCGACCGAAGATTCCCCCCACCTGGGCACAGATTTACATATACCTATCATGTGTCTCGCTATATATGATCGCGTCCCCCAATCGTCTTGAGCCCCCTGCGACACCTCTGTTCACTACGAAAGACAACTCAGTACACCTGCGCACGCCGGAGAGGGTTCACTGCTGCATCGTGATTGGGTCACATCAACACTCTATTTGACTCTCCACGACACCCGGGCAATAGTACTATGAGCCGATCAAAGATGACACACCAAGTACTCCAAGACTTCAAAACAGCCATATTGCACCAAGGCGGTCCAGCGCCAGCTGTTGGAGGTGTCGTCAAGCCGTTCAAGCCAGGAGGTAAGTGCGTCTGGCTTGAGCGCCTGCACGGCACTAACCCACTCAGGCTACACCGATAGCGGCTCAGATCTGAGCTATGCACTCCAACGCGCTGGCCGAATTGTCATAACACCCAGCCCGAAACCAGATCCAGCCGACGATAAAAGCTGGACTTTCCCCGATACCGTCCAAGGCATACGCGAAGCCATCAAGCTCGGCGCTAATACATTATACGCGAACACTGTACTACACTCACAGCATCCTCTCGTCACTATGAAGGATGAGTTGAACGGAATCCGGATGGTGGGTCAAAGCCCTAAACTGACTGAGAGATGGGATGATAAAGCCAATACAAATTTGTGGCTGGCGACACAAATAGGGTTAGAGACTGCTTTCCCCAAATCCAGGATCGTCTATAAGAATGAGATGGGGGACTTGAAGCTGGGGGCGGACGGAATCGGCTGGCCTAGAATCCTGAAGCCGATTCGAGGAAGAGGAAGTCACGGGGTTGCAGTGATTGAAGATGAGAAAGGATTCCGGGACCACATCAATACTCTGTTTGGCGAGTCTGACGCAGTCTTGGTCGAGGTGAGTGACCGGGTGTTGTCTGAACCTTTGCTGATACAATAGGAGTATTGCAATGGAGAGGAGATCACTGTAACGGTCATGCCTCCAGGCGAATACACTGGTGTGGGTAAGCAGGATAAACACTGGTCACTTCCAGTGGTGCGACGTGTAGGGCATAAGAATGGCGAGTCTTGATCCCGATGTGAAAGGTCGATACTGACGTGTAGGTATCGCGCCATACTCCGGCCTTGTCCCTGTTACGGCCAACTCAAAAGTAGTGCCAGAAGCCGAAGCATCCCAAGATCCAGCCTACAAAATCGTCCAAGATCGCTGCGCAATCATAGGTGCCCACTGCAAAGCCTTTGGTCCTATGCGTATCGACGCGAGAAGAAGATCAGGCTCAGAGCATGATTTCGTCATCTTTGATATCAATTCGAAACCAGTAAGCCCACATTCTTAGTGTTTGATCCAGAGGACTGACCCTTAAGAACGTCACAGGACCGGGACGACCAGGACGAGACGAACAGACTGCTCTGACGGGTATGGCTGCAGAAGCGATTGGTTGGGACTACGTGACGTTTGTGGAAAACATTTTGGCCCAAGCACAGCTCATTGAAGATGTCAACAAGGCCTGAATATCACCAGGTGCCGTACAAGTGCAATGGCATATGCATATATTACCAGTTTTTAACATTCCACCAGCAAGGCGGCTAGACTACAACTATACACTTCCAATGGACAAGCGCTATCTGAATGGGAATCCGCTACCTTCTCCCAAGGTGAAATCCTCCCAGAACCCATCGAGATCAAATCGCACGTCCACATCGAAGTTAAAGAGATCATCCGCCCCTTGAGTCGGATTTGAAAGGCCTGCGAACGGATCCATTACACCGTTCTGTTGGTCGAGCCCGGACGCTATTGGAGTCATCTGGAACGGGTTGGACAGCGTAGCATGCTGTTGAGGCATGTCGAAGTTCCATGATTGTGCCGAGGGCATGTCGGGAGCAAGTTGAGGTTCTGGCGAAGGGAAGCGAGATGGGACGGCCTGCGATGGTCAATTTGTATAAGGGAAGAGTGCAGAATCAGGCTTACACTAGCATCTAGCTGCTCGAGCTTCTTTGACAGCATGCGGAGCATCTGTCCATATCGAGATGCGGCATGATCACGATCTGGACAAGCAAGAACAAGAGTGGCGCAGACATGGTCGACCATTTCGCGCGTCCTACCTCGTCAGTCACACTAGCCTTAGAAGAGAGGTAGACGGACTTGAGCATATCCTTCTGAGGGGTTGCGCCGGAGTATCCAGCTTTTAAAGCGAATACACCGCCATATACAAAGTTCATGAGATACCGTGAGGGTAAATATCGCAAGACACCCATTTGTCCCAGCCTGAGGCAGATCTCCAGTATTTCAGTGGCGGCATCGATTGATTCGTAGATATACAATGCATCTGGCGATGTAGCGGATCCTGATATTAATTTAAACCGCCCCTAGACTCAGCACACTTACCCCTAGGAAACAGCTGAACATTTTTATCCCGACCCTCTCCACCTCTCGACTCGGTAGCTTCTGCTTCTGCTCGGGTCTGGGCCCGCTGTACGTGTGCCTGGAACGCGAAACTTGATACGTAGAGGCGGACGAAGTGATATGTACACCAACAGAGTTGTTCAAGGGAAGCCGAATTCCATTTCTTCAGTAGCCAGACGGTTCTGAATGACTGCAAAGCGCGGTGGAACGAGTCCAGGAACTGGTCGTCAGCTTCGTCGGGTTGGACCATGTAGAGACTAACTTTGAAATACTCTCCTTGTCTGACCAGAATGTCTGTACGTGATTTGCTCGGATACAAGATGTCGTGCGCATTTGTCATGATCTGAGTCAACTCGACCAGAGCTTGCATCAAACTCGCCGAGTCGGTATCTTCGTTGGCCTTTGGCGAGGAAGGTCCGTGATTCAACATGTATGGGAAATTGGCCACAGCAGCCCGTTCTCCTGTCTGCGAGATATGCGAGTAGCCCACAAAGCAGAGTGAAGGGCCACGAGACCAGAATGCGAGACCCGTGCGCAAACCAATCGTACGGTCATATAAATAACACCATGTCCATGTTGATCGTGCGCGCTCGACATCGGCAGTGCGTTCCGCCTCGTTGATCTCGATCGCAATCTGGTCAAGTCCAAGACCATATGCGGCTCGTATTGCGAGGCCTGTCAATGCCCAACTTCGCCTATTTTCGGTTCCGTGAAGTCCCACCGCATCTTCTCCTCCTGATAGAAGTTCTGATGTCCGACGGGAAACTTCTCTCGGAAGGTTTTCTGCCAGTAACAAAACGCCCTCGACAAATCCTACAGTGGTGGATGATCCGCTGAATGTATAATCCTCGATTGCATCCCGAATGATAGTCCATGTCTTTTCGTGAATTTCTTTCATTCCGAGATCTGGATGATGGGCGGACGCGACGGCGACCAGGACCGAAATGAGGAATGGTTCGGTCCGGCACAGGTGGGCAAGCTGGGCACTTGTCTTTGGTATACGGGCTGTCTGGAAGACCGGCTGAACCCGTCAGCGACATTCTAGGGGTACTCTGAGGAAACAGCTTACCAGCGCCGGATGATGGTGCTCAAAGAACACCCGAACAAGGACTTCCAGTCTTGTGACATCAAGTACGCTTTGCTTGACGAGCACAAAATCCTCCAACCTCGCGCCTGCCTTGTCTTCGAAAGTAACTTTTCTTCCGGGACCCTTATCAGGTTGACTGTCTCCATCCTTTTTGTCGTCGGTAGCTGCGTTCGCGAGGATTTCCAGAGCATCCGTCTCATTACTGAAATTCGCAACCACTATCCGTCTCGCTCCGTCCCCTTCTCGCCGGCGTTTCCTGCTTCCAGGCGAATGACCGGAATTTGATGATTCTGGTATTGATTGGACTGAGTGTACAGAGGGTTGAGATGCTGGTGTGGCGTTATCAAGGTTGTTTGAGCCGGTGGTTGGAAGTTGAGTCATGTTTGGCATAATTGTCCCGTTGTGTGTCTGAGGCAGCGGAAAGTTGAACATTGGTTGGAATGTTTTAGCATCGATGTTGTCGGACCACTATAGTTAGCGCCTGACCCTTCTTGGGGCACTCACGCCGTTGAAAGTCGTTGCCTCTTGATTTGACGGTGCTTGAAAATTTGGCATAGCTCCAGTTTGTTGTTGTGATTGCTCGAAACCCGAATCTGCCGGTATCGTTGGCTTCCAGTCCTCACTCGGTTCTCCATAAGCGTCCGATTCGTCATCACCAGTTTTGCGGCGACGTTTCTGTCTATCAGCTACATCCATTGACGCAAGCCGTGAATGACTTACACTTGGCAGAAACACACAATTCCTCTGCTCTCGCCTACATCGCGTACAAGGTGGTTCCGAAGGTGAATTCACGTCTCCCAAGTCACATCGCGCCTTCCTCAGGCGACAATGGACACAAGCTCGATAACCCCTTTTCGGTGCATCCTCCTTCTTCTTTTTGCCCTTACCAGCTATATCGCTCGATGCTATGAGGTCTTCAACGGAAGTCCCGGGCGGCGGAGATAATCGAGAAGGCGGAGGTGCTACCCGTTGATTGCCTGACGAAGAGGATGCCCCAGGCGGATGTTGAGCTTGGGGGAAGTACATGATGCTTCAGGGGCGTTGAGTCATGAACCAAGAGGTGTGCCAATAGTCAATGATTGATTCGACTGGCTGTGTGCTAGGTGACGCTCGATATCGGCGTTGATAGGCCGTTATGAGGCTCAATGTGACCAGTGTAGCGAGGAAAACAGACAGGACCGACATGAGCAGTTGCCAGATTGGGAAATTTAGAATAGGTTAACCGGTCGGCAACTCGCGGGTGGAGACATCGGGCCGGTAGTCCCCACCGGCTCAACCAACCACTACAAATTGACTCTTCCCTATATCAATCATCACTATTACAGCTCCTCTCACTACCTAAATACTCATCTGCACCTCTCGCTTCATATCACTCCCTCAAACAAAATGGCAGCCAACGGTACATCCAGCAGAAAATGGGCAAACGGGCCCTCTGTTCCTCTCACAACCCCATTCAGAGAGGACGAATCGATTGACTACGAGGCTCTAGCTAAGCAGGTCGTCAGACTCGCAAAGGCAGGCGAGGGTATTGTTCTCCTCGGTACAAACGGTGAAGGTGAGTTGGAACATTCAGGAGCTACTGGCAGTGGCTAATAAATTAGCCTCTCACCTCTCCCAGCCTGAGCGAAAGGCGGCCGTCGAGACTGCCCGAAAGGCTTTGGACAGCAATGGTTTCCAAGATGCACCTCTCCTTGTCGGTACCGGAGGTGAGCTACGTTTTGTCTGACATGTGCGGCAGTATCTGACTTTCAGGCGGATCCGCTGCTACCACAATCGAGCTCACCAAGGAGGCTGCCGAGGCTGGAGCCACGCACTCTATTGTCATCTGCCCTGGTAAGTTGTCTTTCGCGGTCTGCCCGACAACACAGCTGACATGACAGGATATTTCGCTTTCGCTATGGGCCATGATCGACGAGCTATCATTGGCTTCTTCCAAAAGGTCATGGACGCTTCCCCCATTCCTGTCATGATCTACAACTTTCCGTGAGCCTTCATACCTTCTCCTACGACCAATGCTGAAAACGCAGTGGTGCAGCCTCTGGTATCGATCTGTCTTCTGACGAGCTCATTGAGCTCGCCGAGCACCCAAACTGTTTCGGTGCCAAGGTACGTCTGCCAAAACTCCAGCCTGCGCAAAACTGACAAGTAGTTGACTTGTGCCAAGATCGGTAAAGGTCACCGACTAGCTGTTCACACCCAATCAAAGGCTTTCGTCTCCAAGCACGGATCCCGACTACAAGAATCGACTGTCACCGGTGAATTCCAAGTCCTACCTGGATTCTCGGAATCGCTCCTGCCAGCTCTCGTCTCGAGACATCAGGGATGTATTACCGGTACTGGTAACATCTTCCCCAAGACCATCAGGAAGTTGTACGACCAGTCTATTGCCGGTCTTAAGGGTGATGCGGCTGCTCTTGCAGAGGCTATGGTTCTTCAAGACAGGAGTGAGTTATTCTTCATATTTCCAGATAAGTAGCTGATAAACTAGTCGCCCGATCCGATTTCATCATCGTCAAGGCTGGTGTCCAGGGTACCGTAAGTACATGTTCCACCCACCGCACCACAAGTTGATTCAGTAGAAATACGCTCTCGATCACTTTGTCGAGAAAGGTCTAGGTGGACAGGCCCGATATCCCCTCGGCCCATGTTCCGATGCTGTCAAGAAGATGGTTGAGCAGGACCTCAAGGAGGACTGGGAGTTCGAGAGCTCTTTGTAAATGTAGACTCGTGCAGATATCTCGATGCAGTCGCTAACATCATATCGCCTGACTCTCACATAGGGGAACTAGCACGACCCGGGGCCCAAGAGGTCGAGGCGGGTACTAAGGATATCATCGCCTGCCAGACTTGCGCCTCGCGTGTCGCGTACCATAGGTGCGCTTTCGCGTACGCGCAGCGGGGATGCGAGTGAGGACAGCGGCATTATCGTTAAAATGGTCTATATTGCCGAGACTGTATTAACCCTCATCGGTGCATGCATGAGTACACTACGAACATGCTACAACGATGGACTGGCTCCTCCAAGTATTCTGAGCCTCTGTTTCCACCCTTACTGATGCTGGGGTGACTGGCGAGGCATAAAGCGATTTCGCAATCCCACCAATATCGATTTGTGCCATATTGACATGTCGTGAGTGCGGTTTCTCCAACGATCCGATCATTCCGGCGATAATAGTATCTTCGAGGAAGCAGAGACAGCGCGAGTCGTTGCACAGAGCATGACCGTCTAGTTGTGCTTGCCCGAACGAGGTCTCGGTGTGCTCGGATGTTCGTCGTCCTCTTCCCGTGCCGGTGGTGTGGATGCAGGTCTTTGGCATGGCGAAAGCCTTTAGCGTTGACCTTGATCGTTGTTGAGGTCCTCCTGATACGTCGCCTGCGAGGGCAAGCTTGACAGAAGAGTATGTTGGCACGAGTATATTCTCGGGAGTGATGCAGCATGCGCCAATAATCACCTCGTGATCGACCCATGTTCTCCTAATTGTTCCTTCTTGCGGTCTGCCATCTTTCGATTTCGAGTCCATAGGTAAAGCTGCACCTGAGACATCTTCGCCTAATACCGAATAGAAAGTCTCAACCCTCACATGATGCGCAACTCGGGCTAGTCGATTATCGAGTAGTCGAGGAGAAGTCGGGACGGCACCATTGATGGGTGAAGGTAAGCGAGCTTTAGCTCGTATCCGAAGGGAAGCTGGACCGTAGACGACTCCTGATAGAGCTGCTTGAGGTACTGGGCCCATTGATTGCTTCCCCTTTGACTTTTGGGACTGAGCATCCCAAGATCGTCCCACTTCGCCTCGCCAGACGTGTTCGATGGTTGAACTTGATCCTCGAGAGAAGAGAGTGAAGATCGCTTCTTCTTCGTCTCCATTGGCAGCCTTGGTAGTTTGACAGAGGGAGAGGCGGATACTGTGGACGGTACTGGAGGCAGGGATTTCAGAGAGATTGTAATCGAAATTGAGCCCGGATCCTAGTGAGAACTACTTGATGAGCTCGGGGCTTGATGAAAGAGGGAACTACTTACCATACTGCTGTGGACGTATCTCTGGGAATGACCCAATCCAGCAGTCCGAGATCCCTTCATCCAATCGACCGTACAGATCTCTCCCCTTGCTGCTGGACAACTGATGACTTCGAGTTGTTGCGTCGAGCCAGCTGAAGATGGGAGAAGCCAGTCCGCGAGCTCTATACCGTTGCATCTGGGGGTAGTTGGTATCGCTTCAACTTCAGGATCAGAAACCTCTGTGAAGGTCTGCGAAAGCGTACTCGATTTGCGCAAGAAGCCGCCAAGGAGGCTCTTCTTTTGTTTCCTAGGTTCGAGTTTATCGATTGACGACATGGAGAAGCTACTGCGCGATGAAGATGGGACGGCCAGGCTTGATCTTCTCGAATCTCCATATACTGAGCCTGGGCGACTATAGTCGATACTGCTCCTCTGCGATCCGCTCGGAGTGGATAGTAAGCTAGATCGACGGCTTGCATTGCTAGGGAAAGACCAGTCGGACAAGGAGCTGATCGAATCTCGTCGACAAGCGTATAATGGGCTGGCGTCGTAAATAGGGGGTAGATCGACAGAGTAGATTGGGGCGGGCTCGAGAACGGATGCGACGAGAGTGTGAGATGTGCGGTCAAATGCAGTCTCGGTAGTGGGTGGAAGTAGGGAGGGGATCTGAAATGTAAAGAGGTACCTGTCATGTCAGCGACGGCTGAAGCGGATGGAAAAGGACATACCTAGTCGACCCATGTGGTATACAGCTATCATCCGTAGTCACCTCACTTTCGAATCGTGCCAATACATCACGTTTCCCAAACGTGTTGTTAATTTTTAACTCCCGGGCTACTTCCCATACCACTCGGATTGGACCTATGCCAGTAGGCTCTTCTGAGGAAATGACAACCTCTCCTCGAACGGTTGTATCGTCGGGTGGGATCACATTGGTTTCGCTACCCAATGCCACGGAAGCGGGGAAAAGAAATATACGGGAGTTGTCGAGTACGATATCGATCGTGACCATTGTGACTAAAACTGATAAGCTGGCAATGCAATAAGCTCAATCAGTTGGATTATATGGGAACAAGAGAGGAAACAAATCGTCCGTACTACATATATCAGCTCCATATGGGGCTCTGACCGGGCCGTCAGTTATCTCTGTAGTCGGCTGACCTAGCAAAAACTCGATCAGCATCGCTTCGAAAAGCCCACCTTGGCCAATTTCTTGGTAATCATCGGGCCAAGTCGTTATTGTTCTCGGCACCCGAACCTCCGATCCTGAGATCCTGTCTGAATTTTCCCGCCCTACCGCCATCGCGATATCGCTGTATCCCCCGAGGACAGGTCTGGGAATAGATTTGGGAGCTCTGTATCCGAAGTCCGGTAAGTTTCTCCACCGTGGGAATAGGTCATTGTCCATGGAAAAACGGGGGATTGACGGATGTTTACAGGGGGTTAAAGATTGATTTATCCGAGTTCATTAACAAGAGTCTCCCAGGAGTCGTACTCGCGTCAAGTCTTGTTGTTTCTTGGACACGTTGGCGGGTGCGATGCATATGCGCCTCTCATGGTCAGCGGCGTCCCTGATCATCGTGCACCCATGAGGCGGGTAGAGCCGCGATAGCGACTGGGTGGACGTTGAGCCCTCCCTGGAGGTATACGTTGGAGGTCTTGGTGGAGACTTCGGCCACCGAGCCGTCCTAGTGCCGGAATCGACACTGGAGGATGCAACGTTTCATGCAAGATCGTGAATATGAATAACGGGGAATGACTACAGGTCATCAAAGAAGCCTCCCTCTTCGGCCTTTTTGTGCGTGCGGCCCATATCGCCCATGCCACTCTTTCCCCCTTCTTTCTTTGATCGTTTAGTATCATCCATGTCCACATCCGAATCCGAATCTTCTTCCTCCTCGTCCTCATCGTCTTCAGTACCATCGTCCTTGCCTGACTCGTCCTCGTTGTCTTTCGTCTCATCACCTCCATCCATATCCTCATCCTCGTCCCCGTTCTCATCCTCTCCCTCATCATCACTATCCTCTAGCATATTCTCCACATCAGTGAGCTTGATGCACTCATCGTGACTGACACTTCCAAGCCATTTGGCGCGTCTATCCAGCCTCATTCGCTCAATAGGATATTCTTCATGTGTCGCAATCACTCCCACTGTATTCGTCAGCTCCGATCTCCATAGTCTGAGATGACCGAGCTTACGGAATTTATTTGGCAGAATCTGCATGACTCGAATCATACCGTCCTCTGACCCTGTTGCAATGACATCGTCGGTCATAGCTACTAGAGCATCCACACTGGCTGGATGACCGGGTATACGGTCCACACCTGATATCAGAGCTATACAGAGAGGAAGGAGAGGGAAGGGGCACTTGCAATCTCCCCATCCAGATTTCCTATTCCAAACAGACAGGATCCCAAGTGTACTTCCGACAACTGCTTTGCTACCACCTTTCATCTGAACAATCGATAGCAATTCATCCTCCTGATCTTCCGAAACAGTCATCGGAGCGACTTTGTTCGATCGTATGTCCACCACCGACAGATGCCCATCACCCCTTGGAATCAGTCTTCGGCTGGAATAGACTTCATCGAACTCACGACGTTGACACTAGTTGTCTTTTATCGTCAAAGTAGGTGAAATCAGAAATGTAGTCAAAGTGATGTGGATATGACCGTATACAATCTTCTTTTCTGTGATCCCATAGCTTCAAAGTCAGCTCGAGCAAAGCGATACGGAGCAGGGATACCTTGATGACACCCTCGTCGTCACCTGAGGCTACTAAATTTTCGTTCAAGCACAAGACTCGGGAGATAGGCGACCTGTCGAATAAGCTTGCTCGAAATGCTGTTTGAATCGAGTACATACTCATGAGCAGGACTGTACTCCTTCATTATGGCTCCTGTAGATGGGTTTATACGGCTAACATATCAGCTACACGAAGATTCGAGGGGACATACAATAGCCCACCACCCTTTCCACCCATCCATAGAGCTTTTCCGTCTTCCTCCATACTCAGTGTCCTAGCGGCTCTTTTAGACGGTCGAGCAGTCCAGGACCCACTGCTCTCGGACACCTCACCTGTCTCGTCATCGTATCGGAAAGCTTTGACTTCTCCTGTAAGTAGGGAAGTGTACAAGACAGGTGCTGAGGGATGGAAAACCAGGTCGAAAGGCTGTTTATCAGTTTCATAGACTACCTGAATGCTTTGGGATCATCTTGCCTGGTTCTTCAGTGGAATGTCGGGCATTGTGTTGAGTGTATCCTGCGTTGTATGGGCTGGAAATCAACTTTTGAATTTTGAAGTGTCAGAGTGGAGGTCAATTTTGCAAATGAACCGCGCAACTACCATTGCGAGTATGCCATTTCTTCAATTGCAGATATGCATAATACAACAGTGTAGACGGTACTCTATGTACGCTTGCTCTTCTTCGCATGCCCTTTGACATCTTTATCAAATCTGGCCTTCTTTGATCGGACCTCTGTGGGGACACTACCCCTCTTTTTGCCTCTCTCCAATACACTTTCCCTCTGACCCAGATCCTTCTTGACACCCTCCCAAAGACCCTTCGATCGCCTATCACCCAGAACTCCTTCCAATTCTGCCTCCAGACCATTCTGTCTTCTGCCCTTGCCTCGCCCTGTTCCTCCAACACCGTAGCCCATTGCAAGAGCCGCTTCATCTTCTCTCCTTCTCTTCTCCTCTCGTTTCGTCGTGACTAGACGAGTCATATTCTCCTCTTCGAATCTGTCCATACGTTCTAGCTCAGCTGCCCTCTTTGCGGACAGAGAGTTGGTATGACGATCTTTCTGGACTGGTCGGACGGATAGACCAGTTGTAGATTCTAGTACGGGGGCACCGTCCATTGTATGGGCGAATTCAGACAACAAGGCAGGGGCTCTTCGATCTCGACGGCTAGATGATGGCTCATCGTAAGGCACAGCTGCTATTCGTGGAGGTCTATAGACATCCTTCGATGAGTCGTCATTATCGCGTGATGGTCGAGCTGATGATGTGTTCTTGCTCGACGAAGCCGAAGCGAAAGCAGCGGGATTGGGTCTGAACGAGAGAGGGTCTGATCATCAGTCAGACGATTACGCGACTTGGACACATGTGCTCACCTTCCTCGGCATCATCGACCACTTCCCTTCCTCGCTTCTCTTCAGCATCAGCCAATCCGATCAATTTCTTGATCTGATATTCCAGTTTTCCCTCCATGCCCCTGACTTTGTCGAAGACTTCTTGACTCAGGGTCAAATCCCCGCTCAATTCATCCAAAAAGTCCTCGACTCCCTCTAGTTCACGTCTATCCCGCTGATGAGCGTGGAATGAGGTAGTGACTGCCGTCGAGTCGACTGGAGTGGCGATATGGTTTGTTGAAGAAGCTAGGCGTAAGGAAAGCAGGATGACTAGATTATGTAGTGATTGAAGGAGAAGTTGTGGTCGAAGAAGTAGCAGAGATAATCCTTGAGAAGTCTCTAGAGATGCATCGTCGTTCCGTATCCTGCATCGTCAGATCAAAGATATATGCATAGTAAAGTACGTACTTGGTAAGTAACGGTGTGGCGGAAGAGGTAGTAGCTTCTACGGCAGTCTGCATACCTCCCAACAACTTCAAGACATCTTCCGACGACAACATCGTTTCAACCTCACTCATATTGTCAGGCCTACCCATCAGCTTTTGCGCATCACACATTGAACAACCGAATGATCGTGTCTCCCTCAGTCACGAGTTTTCTAGGCTCGCTCCACCCTACTAGAGTGGATAAGAAGCGTATAATCAACGGTTCACTTTTTGTGAACTCAGTGCCCAGTGCGGTAGCATCATCGGGAGACAGTAGATCGAAAGGAATTGCTCCAATGACTTACTGTAGTGATATGAGGATATCAAAGTGGAATAACAAGAAAGGACACAGAGGGAGACGATGAAATTTCTGATTCTAGGGCCAGCGGGACCAAATAGGCAATCCGGATATATCCGAACAGAAATCAACTTATTAGAAGGTCGTGCCGAAGAGTGTAGTGTACGAGTACGAGTACACTTCTAATGGGATGGCATTACGACCTGCGCCTGATCAGCAGGATGTCATGACCAGATCAGAAGAGGAGCGTCCAATAGATGCTTTGGATTCGCTCACGGTGTCGAGCAATAGCTCGTCCGCATCCGCTGCTTTCGCAAGGTCGCTTTTCCTCTTTCTTGGTTAGTGATTTTGTGATTGCAATATTGGAGAACTGACAGACAAGGATTGATGTTCCGCCGACCGTCCAAGCTCTTTCGACCTAGTCGTGGTATATCAAATCCTTCGAGTTCGGCACGGGAGCTGATGATCAGTTGATACTTGGGGTGGTCTGCGGCAGCTCGCTCAATCTGCTGATCAAACTTTGTCGCCAGCATTCATCAAATCCCTCCTCAGGCGGAAGAGCGGGGTGAGCATCCTCATGAATCGATGGGTACTCAAGCTGATGGAAGATGATAGCATTGACCCTCACTATAATCCCGCCATTAGCTATCAATACAACGCTCGGGTTTCTGCTATTCACCTCGCATTCGGTATTCGCCCTTGGTCTTGCTCGTTTACCGTTCTTTCAGCACCATCACCATTCAGAAGTCACTTCTGCTGTGGCGGATACTGCAAGCTCGGAAGCTGTCGGCGAAGAGGAAGAGGAGGAGGAGGAGATCACGATTGAGACACTGCTGAGAGGCCCACATATCATTCCAAGACATCCGACTCTACTATCCGCCATCGCTGGAGCAGGAGCAGGTCTGGTACAGGGCATGGCCTTCACGCCAGTGGAAAATCTCGTCCGGTCAGTCTTTCTGTCGCATGCCTTACATCCCAGCTGACATAGTAGCCTACTATCACAGTCTGCATCATCAATAACCGCCGGTCTCGGAAGATTACTTAATCTCCCATCTATCAAACCCACCGCGTCCAACACCACTCCTATATCTCCTCTACAAGCTCTGCGAGCCTTTCTTTCAAGCGAAGCATGGGTCAAATCACCAGGCTGGTGGACAGGCTGGCGATGGACTGTGGCCCGTGATGCGTCAGTTCCTCTTCCTCTGTCAGTCTCGGATGCTGACATAATCAGACTCAGCTACGGGGTTTTCTTTGCTGCATTCGATATCACCCGGAGATGTGGGTTACGGATGAAGGCTCTATTTGGCGGATCAATCAATTCGGAGTGGAACAATATTTTGACTATCACCCGACCAGGAGACGATACCACCACCAATGGCGAGCTAAAGGCAACTCCGACCCGAGCAAGAGTCGCTCAGGCGACCACGATTGTAGCTGGCGGAGTCACCGCGTCTATCTTAGCTGAAATCGCGGGTAGACCGTTTAGAACATGTCAGCGACTAATGACTGAGCGATCAACTGTCCCTGGGGGTTTTGCAAAGAGCAATCCTATTCTCGACATGTATCGGTCGCATGGAATCCGACCGTTCCTGAGAAAAGCTGGACAGTCAGTCGTTGTGAAAGAGAGGGGACTGGGGCGGATGGTAAAGCGATTTGGATGGCGCCTTGCTGCGGTCGGACCTTGGGGTTTTGGTTTCTTGGTCTGGGCATGGGTTGGAGGTGAAGTCTAGAATAAAGGTACTCGCCATGTAGCTTACAAGTGTATATTAGATCAATGCATAAATCATCATCACAGCAGATACTGGTCACCAGCGTGTAATGCCGCTCCTGCTTCGACGGCTTTCTCGCCCCATTCTCGAGGAACTCCACAACTCCTCAATACCTCCACGAGACCACCTTTGCCCTCAGTCGATTGAAGCAATGTCTTTTCCTCCTCTTCCGAACGGACCAACATTAATCCAGCGTATCCTAGCGAATTGAGTTCCAGTGGCTCATGTGGCGATGGCAAAGGGAAAGACGGTGATAATCTTGGGATAAGGTGTAAATGATCCCTGATCATTAGCCAATGCTATCTTACCAAAAGGTAGAGCCTTACAATGTAATGAGCAGATTCCAACCTCCATCTTGTTTCCCCTCGCCTGTCCTCAGTGCATCAAATGCGAGATCTAACATCTTCATGAAAGCCGGTGCGAGGACGTCTACCACTTGTTCATTACTCTCGGCAGTCGGTGGAAATGGAAGGTTGGAGGCGTTAGGTAAGGGGTGGATGATGTGTAGGTATGGTAAACCGGGTACAATCTTTGGTTCATCTGAAAATCAGTTGCCTCGATCGTCCAACGAAACATGGACATACCCTGCTTCTCGAAAGTCATGCCTCTGATCCATTCTTCAAAGGGAGCTCCATTTCCAGCATCTATGAATTGAAAATGGCGCCATGTCTGACTTGCGCCCGCTCCTGGACCTCCATTGTAAAATCCTAGTAATTTCCTGGGCCGAGTAGGGTGACGAGATGCAGAGTGCAGAATATGATGTGCGAGAGCTAGTTGGGGTGGAGTTGGGGGAAGGGATTGGGGTTGGTACGCTATGGGGCATAGTAGCATGTGTTCAGGTAGGAGGGAGTACTACTTGTCAGTGGTAGTTTCGATACGTGTTCATGTCGTACTTTGTTAAGCTATGTGATTAGCATTGTTTATGTGAGGGATCGAGGGATTTACCAGAACAGACATTCCTTCTTCGCCCTCGATACCTTCCAGCGTACCCACATACAATTCATCGACATATGGAGGCTTGAAAGGTTCTTTCGTGTTCTGTTTCCCATCTGAATCCCTTCTTGGTCGTTTAACATCAGGAGACGAACCCTCAGTCTGGGCAGCCAAAACCTCCTTCTTTGCTTTCTGCTTATCTAGTAAAGCAGGACATGAACGTAGATTGAACTGCCATCAGTCTACCATCGTGAGGTTGGAGGTGGCTCACTCGTCGGCCTTCTGAGTGGATATCTCTTGAAGTGGAGGGGAAAAAGAATAGCTCGCCAGAGGTTTTGGCAGTCTCGAATTTCTCAGGTAGGCTGCTGAGCAGGTCGGTCGCTGTTGAGGTCATTGTGGGATATACTGTGCCCATTTCTCGTTTGACAAATTGGCCTGGGGCGCGTAAGGATGAGAGGCGACGAAAGGTTGACAGCATATACAGTTCGCAGCGAAGTCAGTCGGGTGTGGCGTTTATGATTTCCACACGGGTCTTCCTGATACACGATACATGCTGAACTATAAATGATACTGATGCGATTCAAAGAGAGAATGGCTCCCGACAACTAGAATCTGGTGACGTCCCTTCCAAAGAGGAAAGCAAGAGTCCAATACATCGGAACCAACAACTTGTTCCTCCATCCAAGTGTTGTGGTAGCGTAGAAACTACGCCAGACGATCCAGGCAAAGAATCTATCAGGTTAGCTTACTCCGCGCTGATGACATACCCAGCGAATCTAGCTCGAAAACCACTAGCTTTAGAAGCATCCACCATTGCCTATACATCAGCTTCTGGCAGTTGAAAAAAACTTACATTCTTATCACCAATAAAGACCATACTACCCCTATTCTTCCACTTGAAGCCTGGCTGAGTGACTAGCTCGGAGATGACACTGGTCTTGTTTAAAGCTTTCCCGAGATATGTTGCCATTTGCCCGGCGACTTGGGCGGTAGCCGGTAATCTGTTGCCATCCCCTGGTGTCGAATTGTCGCCGATGGCGAATACGCCTTCGATCGGCTGTTCTTGCTCATCTAGGACCTGTAGATGTGGGCTGACATGGAGACTGGAGGTGAGCGTCAATTTGGCCACACGACAAGGAGAACTGACGAGTGAGTCTTCTCATCCTTGGACACTCCAGTGAGGTTGTCAATAAAT
Organism: Cryptococcus sp. GC_Crypt_2; assembly: GCA_026538405.1. Lineage (NCBI taxonomy): Eukaryota > Fungi > Basidiomycota > Tremellomycetes > Tremellales > Cryptococcaceae > Cryptococcus > Cryptococcus sp. GC_Crypt_2. The sequence continues at coordinate 28,472 of JALPCC010000071.1, read as the reverse complement.
GGATTAGGCGATAGACCCGTTGACCAGACGAGTAGCCCGTACGGTACTGAGTCTGAGTATTGTTCTTATATCGATTGCACTTACCTCGACCTTCACCCTCTAGCTCGAGCCAGTCAGGTCCGACTGCCGTGATCTTACTATTCCCCTTGACATTTACACCATCACGCTTGAACTTGGTCTCTGCGTACTCTCTCAGACTCCTGACACTTGAGCTCTGTACAAGTAAACCGGACTTACGCATCGAAAGACATTAGAATCCCAGGAGCGACATCGTATAGCGTTATTCCGATCTTGCCCTTCAATTGAGGATACATCCTTTCCACATCTGAGATCACAAAATCATGTAGCTCAGCGGCATATTCCACACCAGTAGGTCCACCTCCTACGACCCGAATCTGCAGGATATCGTGTCGCTGTTGATCTGTGAGACCTGGTCCCGAGGCTATTTCAAATATCTCCCTGCTGTTTAGCTCCGCCCGAGGTGAAAGGCGCTTGCACATACAGCATGCGCGTCCTAATGGCTCGAGCATCCCTTATATCTTTAAGAAAGTGCGCGTATTTCGCAACCTGCCATCAGCAACTCCCAAGGCGAAGACTCTCTGCTCTCTGAACTTACACCTTCGATACCCAAGGAGGCAGAGTAACATCCAACGGCAATCACCAGCTTGTCATATGGTACTTCGTACCTGATCTCGCCTTCTTTCTCCCTCACGATAATGTCACCCTCACTGCTCGGCTTTCCTCCTTGTGGCGTGGGTACAGCAGATTCAACAGTCAATGTCTTTTTCTCGAAATCTACTCATCAGATCAGTCAACCTTTGAAAAGAAAAACAGATATACCGATACTCTCTGCCCACGCTTGACCAAAGTTAATTCCTTTTATACCTCTTACTGGTTCGGTTGCACATCTGTACTCTAATGTGCCTACAGTGGTAGACGCTAGAAACGGCGTAAAGGAAAAGTATGAATTTGGCGAGATGACGGTGACTACCTTGTCAATTCCAGTCTTCCTGTGCTGCGACCTACCATCATACTTCGTCTTGTCCGCTTTGCTACCCTGTCAGTTCAGGATAAGCAGACGAGATCTCCCATACCCAGCCAGTTGATATCCTCCCCAACCACTTCCTAAAATCACCAACTTTTCCCGCGGACCCGATGACGTAGAAGCGAATCTGGCTCTCAACACAGACCGACTTGACGACGCGAGTAATTTAGATGCCTCCAACAGGACCATGGTTCCTCCTAGTACTATCAGACCTAGATTCACCGATAGCTCCAGGCAGAAATTCAACAAATGTTGCATGTGCGGTTGACCTCGAGAGGGACTACAGAAAAGTGGACGTAGCCCGAACCGTTGACGGCATCCGCGTTTCTCCGCGTTTACGTAGACCACGTGAAGCTTTCCCCTGCTTGGCAAAGTCGAAGACCAACTTGCCCTAGACAGCATCTTCCGACCTGGCTGCTTGGTCCTTCATAGCTGCGCCATATGCTTCGCCTTGCCCTACATGGACACCCCATTCCGCTCCGCCGATTCTTGTGGTCAATCTCCCTGCCGTTCCATTGGCCCAGTCTGCGACGGTCGCCCCTTTTGCCAGTGGTGTAGACCACCATGTCCTCTCTGCAAATTCTAGCCTCACAAGTCCCAGGCCGACAGAAGGATATGTCCCATGAAGGGCCAGTATCTTTCCGGCAGATTTTGTGCGCTGCGAGGCAGAGTCAGAAGGAGGGTGGTAGGTTATGTCTACGCCCTTTCCTACTTCAGGTCCAGGTGGACCGGTTTGCGTGGGATCGGACGGCGGTAGGAACTTGTCGAGAACATTGGAAGAGTCAAGTGGGAAAAGACGAATGGGAAGGATCCGTTTTCGAGTGGCGCCCGTATGATATGTCCGGACCGTGAGTTCTTGGCCCAAGTAGCATCCTTTCCTGAAATCGACTAGCGGTAAGCAAACGAGCAATTGAGCTGTTCTCTCACCTACCTCCTCCGTGAATGTCCATACTGCTCTCGAGAGGTAATGCTGAGCCAGGGACTATTTCCGACGGTCCCTCAGGTAGACCAAGAAGCATCCGATGCAAATGATAATCCTCTGTGGAAGCCTCTTCGTGATGGCTGGACAAAGAGGCTGGTTGCTCAGCACGCAAAAGCACCGATATTTCGTCACTCACTCTTCTGTCCCTTCGGCGTCAACAGCTGCTTCATGCCGAGTCCAGCTCTAAGATCCCAACATCCGATTTCGGTTTCACTAATCCCCAAAGGTCTCACTCCCTCAGGCCAAGACCACTGACTTTCGTTTGCACCTCCACTTCCCGGTCTCCACACTCTCTTAGGTGTCAGACCTCCCTCTTGTAGTTCATCGCCCCAAGATGCCCATGTATCCCATTCCTCAGAGACATCCTTGATTCGAACTTTTGAACGTAATTTGTATGGTGGTAAGAGGGTTTGCAAAGGTGTAGGATGCTCGGCAGGTGATTCGTGGCTGATGAGATATGATGTTGGCGATCGCTGGAATATGAAGCATGTATGTAGCACTCGCCCCTATTGCGCATCAGTACCCTGCTCTATCCCTGTCGACGCGGCTGATACATACCGATGCGTTCAAAAAACCACTATAACCGCCTCCGAGTGCCTCGATATTTTTGCAAGATTGACCATTCAAGAATTTTCGAGCATCGGGTCCAGAAACTTCCAATACCGATCTATGAGGTAATCTCGCAATACGAGGTTCTAATCTTGAAGGACCTGCGAGTGACATGGTTAAATGGGTAGTATAAGGGGGTTCATCTGCTGCGGTTTAATATATAGAAGCGTCATTTGATTCCGTATCACGTAGAGTACCTGGTTATCGTTCCTCGTTCCTTTGATACCCCTTTAACCAAACACACCTATTCTGCTCACTACTCTTTTTCTCCATCCTCATTCTTAACGGTTCATACTTGTCCTATCTGTATCTCGCACCACTGTCTGTATCAAAGCATACGAAATATCTCTCACTTGGATATCCCATCACGGCAACTGCACCCGTCACCGAAATCTGAAACATACAAAATCCCTTGAACCCGTCCCGGCCCCCGACTTGGTTTCCTCTGCTCAGACTTCAATTTCGTCATTCGCTCAATCGTTCCATTCCATCCAGTTTACATACTCTTCATCACCTATAATCATCATGGTCGAGACAACGTCCACGCCAAATCGCGCAATTAGCCCTTTGTCTCGGCCAAAGGCAGCTTTTAACGGCCATACCGGTTTTCCACCTTCACTCAAGTTCGACGGCGAAGCTACCAACGGAGAGCAGTATGGCGTTGATCGTCATCAGGAGACAGAGGAAGATGTAATTGGTCAAGATCCAAGCTGGGAGCCAGAAGTCTACAGTATGGGTAAGTGTTGTGCTCCCTCACACGACCCTTTGTCGCCAAGACTACCGGTTATACCTAAGCTTACATGCATAGGCAACTCTCCACCCAGAGTGAATCCATTCCACTTACTCGCCAATCCAGAAATCACTTCACCTGGACCACCTTTACCAGCTCAAATTCAAGCATTCGCAACCGCACATCGATCTTCTTTGCCGAATGATGCGGATATGATACAGGAATACAACGCTGCCACCATGTCAAACGACGACACAACACCATTACATATCACCAAAGTCACAAAGGATACCATACATGTCGTCTCGGCTCAGCAGATGCAAGCAGATCAAGATGGCGGCCCTAGACGAATCATCCAAAAGGTCGGCAGGGCATTCAGGAAACCGAATGGTGAATACGTGGAAACTGCCCAGGTGGTCGAAGGGAGAACCGTCGGTCACGAACCAATACATCAAGGTGCTCCACCGAGTCCACCAGTCAGTGAAAGTGGTGATCTCAACGATGCCAATTCAGAAGAAGATCTGCATCGCTCGTCAATCACGATCGAGGAGTCTGTCGAGGACTCTGCAGCTCATAGCGAAACTCGTCGCACTTCAATCTTTACTTCAAATTTGACTACGGAACCTGGAGACCTTGGCATGTCGCCAGTCAAACCATTCGCTCAGCAAGTACCAAGGCGAAGCTCGTGGAATTCCGCGACCAGTCGAACGGGTTCATTGGCAGTGGTCAGAAAAGCCAAAGAGAGGGAAGCATCAGAGAGAGAACGAAAGGAAAGCAAGGATCTGCCGTTGTTACCGGACGCGACCGATGCTCAACGATCTGATCTTGGGGGTCTCGCTCCACCACCACGTATGTCGCGTCGCACGACAAACCCCACACCTCCATCCCCAACGATACCTAAACGAAGTCCGCTTGTTCACTCTCAATCTACCTTCCCTGCCGTTTCCATTCCTGGACAACAACAGACGACAGTACCCGGTGTTGAAGGTGCCGCTCTCGATTCCGACATCTTAGCCCATTCAGAACAGATTCGACGAGAAAGGCTGGAGAGGCGACAGAAAAAGGCGAATGCAGAGAATCCCCTCGAGGCAGCTGCTGTCGCAACTACTGCAGCCGCAGTCAGCAAGCCAGAGAGAAAGGGCACAGACGATCCGAAAGTACTTGTCGGTAATCTTATCGGAGAGGATCATGTCAACTATGTCTTGATGTACAACATGTTGACCGGTATCCGTATAGGTGTAAGCTCAAATATGTCTGTTTCAGAAGTAAACTGACCGTCAGGTGTCGAGGTGCCAGGCGAAGATGAAACGACCCATCACAGATGAAGATTTTACCGCTCGACACAAGTTCTCTTTCGACATCATCGGAAACGAATTGACGCCATCGGCTCGATACGACTTCAAGTTCAAAGACTATGCCCCCTGGGTCTTCCGGGAGCTACGCGATGATCATTTCCACCTTGATCCTGCAGACTACCTTCTCTCGCTCACTGCCAAATACATCCTATCAGAACTCGGCTCGCCTGGGAAATCAGGTTCATTCTTCTACTTTTCTCGAGATTACCGCTTCATCATCAAAACAATCGCTCATACCGAACACAAATTCCTCCGATCAATTCTCAAAGATTACCATGAACACGTCAAAACTAACCCGCACACTCTACTCTCGCGTTTCTACGGTTTGCATCGAGTCAAACTACCTCGAGGTCGCAAGATCCATTTCGTCATTATGAACAATCTTTTCCCTCCTCATCGAGACGTTCACGAGACCTATGATTTGAAAGGATCGGCATTTGGTCGAGAATATGATGAGGAAAAGGCAAAGACGAATCCAAAGGCGGTATTGAAGGATATCAATTGGGTCAACAGGGGTCGAACGATCGAACTTGGTCCCGAAAAGAGGGCACTATTATCGGAACAGCTAAGGCGAGACATGGAATTCTTGAAAAAGATGAAGGTCATGGATTATTCGCTACTGGTCGGTATCCATAATATGGAGAGAGGTAATCGGGATAATCTCCGTGAGAATCAGTTGTCGATGTTTCATGTAAGCTTTCGCTTTGGTAAGTTCGTGATTTAGCTGATGCCCCAGCCCGAGATCAGAAGTCGGAAACCCACCATCAAAGGTCCGGCACATGATGTCCGAAAAGCCGTCCGCCGGTCCGACCCAAAGATGCTCGATGCAGCCAATCAACTACCTCAGGCTGATTCATCTGATCGACGTCATTTCCTCTTTTATCAAGACGAAGGCGGACTCCGCGCTTCAGACGAGCAGAATCAGGATATGGACATCATCTATTACGTAGGTGTCATCGATATCTGTACCCCATACAGTACAGCCAAGAAACTGGAACATTTCTGGAAATCAATGACTGAAGATCGAGTGAGTTTTTACATTTGCGTCGTTCGATCCTAGCTGACGAAATAGATGAAGATCTCATGTGTCGATCCAGTGACCTACGGTCATCGATTCCTCAACTTCCTTGTATCAGTCATGCGAGGCGGAGATCTGTCACTCCGCCCTGCGGGACTCGAAGCGAAAGACTGCGCTCAGCGAGCAGTAGGAGATCGAGGGCAGGATGCACCAAATGCAGAAGAATCGGCAAAAGCCACTGGAATAGCAGCGGGACGACTCAATCAGGAGAAAGGGCATCATGGAACGCCCGTCCTCGGCAGTCCTGTCGGCGAGATGGAGCCACTAGGGGAACCGATTTCAGGCCACTACGGAGGGCCTGCAGAGGATAATTCGTCAGAGAGGCGAGCGATCGTAGGGCATCTCAAGGCGGATTAGGTGAGCTGAGGGGATGGACATGTTTAGTTGTAGATCTAATTGTAACATCATTACGAAGACACCACTTTTATACACATTTTACGGACAATGCACGATTGCTATCTTACCCCTTGGATGTCACGTCTCCATCTCTGACCGCAGTGAGGAAGTATAGAACACTGAATGCCTCGATTGCCTGGAGCGAATACTGGATGTTTCTACACATAAGTCGGCGACCAAGCGCTGAAGCGGTAGGTACATACCTGAATGATGTGATCTGCTTGATGGCGAGTTGACACTTGCGGTCACTTGAGGTAGCTCCACGTTCTCTTCTTGCGCAGCCTCCTCTTCACCTCGACCAAGCACGAGACCGCAGATCATGATTCCGATCCACATTACCAGTTCAGTCCCATATATCACTGCGCCAAGGACATCAAATGGAACATGGAAAACTGCCTATCAGTGCTCCTCTCGCGCCTGAAGTCGATAAGTGAAGTGGCGCACCAAGTGATAGAAGGGAGAAAAGATCTCCAGCAGCATCGATCGCCACGAAGAGGAATGAGATCCCCCGTACAGCACGAGTACGGTATATATCAACATAATGCCATCCTACGCCGAGAGCTAGAAGAAGAGCAGAAAGGACTGCCATCAGGGTGAATGGCCAATGTATATTGCGATCGTTTGCTTTCTTCTACTCAGCGTCATCGTGGCGGCAGAAGCACGGGACTTACCTTGAGAGCGAAGATCAAACCTACTTCCAGACCAGCTAAAAAGATCGCCATTGCGCTCAAGACTTGAAGGACTTTGGTCAGACTGTATTTCTGTCTCGCATCAGCATCTCCTACTCTTGATCGGACCGGAAAGGGAGCTACCTTCTTGTAATATAAACATTGACCCCAGGTGATCAAACTTAAGGCAGTAAGCAATTGTGGTTGAATCTGAAGCGCGATATTCAGATCTTGAGCGATGGTGTAAACCCCAAGTGGGATTCCGGCGAAAGACCAGAGGAGCATCATTGTACTCTGAAGGCCTAGTGTTTCAGTCCGTCGCCTTCCACCTCTCGTGGTCGGCACTCAAAAACCCACCTCGCGCATGATGCCGGCGATAATTCACAATAATTTGCGGTATCAGCTGAACGCTCCAGCAAACCTTGAATCAGGATTTCGGCGAGCAATTTGAGTGAAGAGAGAGCTCACTGCTCCTGCGACCGCAAATACCGTCGCTGCTACTTGATTCTCCATCTTTCTTTAACCCTCAAACAAAAGAAGGGATGACGATTTGATCGACTCATTATTATCGGAGGATTCGGATTCAGGCACAATCAAAACTCAAGTCGACATCTCAAAAACATGTTTTTCGGAAGCACTCATCCGTCATACTTCATGCAGAGACAACGCTGACCCGACATATAACGCGACGTCCGACTCTAGTTCGCAATGAACATGGCGACTATTAGGCTAGCGAGCCCTTCAAAGCTCTGGAGAAATTACCTGTCGGCCCTTGAGGCTCGGCCGATTCGAACAAAAGTCTTGACATCCTTGACACTTTTTGTGACTGGGGATATCTTTGCTCAGTTGGCTATTGAGCAGAGGCAATTGGGATTGGAAGATAGGATAAAAGATGCTTGGGTGATTAAAGATAGGAGGAATCTTTATGATGTACGTTACGCGGCCTATTTTAAGACAAAGAACTGATTGTAGCCTGCTCGAACTATACGGATGGGTGCATGTGGGTTCAGCGAGATAGCGATGGCTAGAGCGATGACTGATAGGTAGATGGTATACTCTTTGCTCCGCTTGGTCACATCTGGTTACAGGCAATGTCACGGATCTCGTTCCCATCCACATTGAAAAGTGAGTGATGTCCGGCACATTATGGGTGGTCATCTCCCCTCTCAGATAAGCATCAGCTGACTAGCAAGCCGTCAGCGTACGCATGATACTCGATTCTTTCCTATGGTCCCCATTCGTCTGCTGTCGTAAGCCCCTTAGCATTCAGCACGCGCAATTTTGACACCAGTCTTTCCATCATGTATCGGTACAATGGAAGGAAAATCTGTAAAACAAATCAAACAAAAAATTGATACTGTAAGTCCAACTCCCGCCCATAAAGATGTCATGCCAGGGACTGATGATAGTTTGCATTCACAACATGGACTAGGGCTCAATGTGTCTTTGCACCTACACAGATCATTAATTATACATTTATACCTGCGCATTTGCGGTTGTTGGTCTTGCAAGGTGCTGGATTCTGTGAGTTTGCCGAGATCGCCTGGGTAGGATCTATGAAGACTCAAACTGATGATAAGGCTGGAATATCTACCTCTCGTGGTCGAACGAATCGAGTAATCGATACTTCGAAGATGGTCTCCACTCACCCATCGACTAAGTCCATGTCCTGGGAACGCCGTGCGAACGTTTCGAGAGATTCCGCTGACCCTGGTATTCCCCAGAGAGGGATCATTGGTCGTATGGTTACTTGTAGAATATGTGGGCGGATTTAGGCCCGTCATGCGAATGTTGTTCAGAATATCGCTGTAAATAGATTACAGGCTATAGAAATTAGATCTTAGAATGTGTAGAAACTAGATCCTTAGACCCTCATGTACCGTACCTCCTTGCCAATTAACACGCTGCCCGAGATAGCGGTGACCGTGTAATCCAGGTGTACGGTGCAGGCTCTTGTCACGCGTCATCAAGCCGACTTTTCAAAGTTTCACCTTTTGATCAGAGTGCAGATCCATTTGATAATGTTTATGGTCGACATAGTGTGAGAAGAGCGCGAGGTAGATAAGTGGTGGAGACAGAGACTCATTGGAGAAGTGCAGTAGGAGTGAGTCAACGTTCGATCCTATCTAAGCTGTACTGTATTATCTATCGCCGTGAAGCTGACGGTGCAGCACTGCTAACCTGTCCCACACCACTTCGCCATCTAGATAACAGCCCTTCAACCATCTCGATGGTTCACCTTCCACAACCTCAACACCTCTCTCCGCCCTCTCAGCTTCCGTTAGATCCCTGAACGCCCTACGTGCGTGCAAGACTCGACGGTTGTCGAACAGGACGAGGTCACCTTCTTCCATGGTGAACTCCCATTCTCTATGCGGTTCATCCAGCATTCTCTGAAACAAGTCAAGCGAGTGATACCATTCCGGATCTAACAGACCGCCATGACGATTCACAGATCGAGGAAGACCTTGAAAGGGTGGTGACCAGTTGACGGCCGAAGTCAGACTATTTATCGCGCCTCTGCCCGTGAATAGTCGATGTGTGTGATGTAGATAATGGCCATCGTTATCGTATTCAAAATCGATTCTAGGTACCTTGAAATCCGGCTTTTGACGGATTAGGTCTGCCACTGCACCGAAGGCATCAACAAAATAAGACGATCCACCCTCTACTCTGTTTCTCAAGCAATGAAGGGCTTGGAATCGAGGAGGAGACGAAAAGTATCTGTCATCAGTCGTAGCCGAGGAAACAGGTTTGGTAACAACCTACAGCAGATCCGCATGGAGGCCCAAATTGACGTCCGTGTAGGCAACATTCTTGCTGTTGACTTCATTTCTCACATTCCACGTCTGGCCATAAAATGTATTCCTAATCTCTCCAATCAAGTTCATCGCCTCTCTCAAAGTACAGTCCTCGTTGTCCGTCTTTTCGGTCGGCACGCCTTTGATGACAACGATGCCGTATGCATGAAGCTGATTGAGCGTGTCGAAGAGCGTTTTGTCGCGGATGGATCGATCCATCAAATCATCGAATTGAACGTGAAGGTGAGGAGATTCGACTATACCTTTGGCACTCCAAAGCTTGCGTCCACCGCGATCAGGGAGACGGTTTGCCATCGCTGAACCCGGAATAGCAATAGCCCTCAATCGAGATATTGGAAAGAAGGCGGAATGCGTCGGATCCCACTGTATTTTTAGACCTTCTTCTCCCTCGTGTTTGTCGTATCGTATGCGGAATTGATCAGGTACACCCAAGCGAAACGATGACGCTTCAATTTCTCGATACGCCTCGGGGCTGGTATGTGTGCGTTGGCGGGTCGAAGGGTTGATGCATCGTGGGCATGGACATGCGTCTCTCAGCGAGTGATATGATACTACGGTCTCGCTACCGGCATACCACTCTTGTTCACTAGCGTGGATGCCATGATTATACAGTAAATGGCCTTCTCTGAGTTCAACCCTTTCGGTCGTACCAAACTGGATGACACGAGCCGCCTTGGACCGTTCTTCCACGTCAACCTGCTCGATCTGCTTCCTAGAGCCGGTCCGATCTGCGACTCCATCGTGGGTCTCATGCGCTTCGTTAGGCTTGAGCTCCGCCAACGCCGCACTTTCTTCACTCGACCTCAATCCATAACCGAGTTTCGAGTCAAGTGGGCGCTTTCGGACACGCCTCAGAGGTTTCAGACTGTCTTTCAGCCCGTCTCCCGATCCCGTATCATAGCTCGAGCTGGGTTCAAGTGAGGACTGATCGGTTTCCTCTTCGCCAATTTCGCTATCGGTGATTCTATACGTATCTGCCCAGGGATTTGCCTTGAGAAACGGTGCTTCGCCATTGACATTGCCATGAACGGCCCACGCCGGTGCAGGTCGATAAGATTTAGAAGGCGCCCCACCTGCGGTCGAGGTCAAGGTCGTATCGGGCGCGATACCGAGCTCGCGAAGCTCATCTGGAATATCTGGGCGCCGAGGTCGAGCTGCTTTCCGAGGGACTAAAGTAGAAGTACTGGCGGACGAGCTGGCTCGAGCTGCATTCACTACACGATAACCTGTAGCTATGTCGGCGAGGATAGCGGGACGTATGCGTAGCTTCATTTTGAGGTATAACGGTAGCTGCTACAGACAATAAGACAATAGTTGCTTACGGGCCAGACAATTGCCGTTACTTGGCATACCTCGTGGGAAAGTATATCACGTGTAGCTCGCATGGTCCTCGTCATCTCCTCTATTGTCGTCGGAAACTGCTTCTATTCTTGCCCTCTCTACCTTTCTACGTCAATATACATCAGATATAATGGATTCACAAGAGGAACAAAGGTCAAGGTCAGTCAAATCGTTGTCTATTGAGTGTGTGCGCTGATTCACAGACTATTTGCATTTCAGACTCTGCTCGATGGGTCACGAGATGCAACCGAGCAGCGTGTCGAGATGACTACCCTTCGCAAAGTCTGTGCCAGCGGTGTGTGTATTTCACCTCTCAGAGATTAGTCTCTGATCTCTAGGTATTCCGAATAGACCCGTACACCTACGCCCGTTGTCCTACAACCTCTTACTCGAGACCCTGCCAGCCGAGAAGAGATTATGGCGCGCTGCAGCCAAACAGGATAGAGAGAGATACTACGTCAGTGGACTCTGATCTGTCTCGGCGGAGTGATGCTGACAGCTTAGAAACTCGTAGAAACATTCATGGACGATGTGCAAAATGCACCTGCAGTGAGTTGCTGATATCTCGGGCAACCGGGCTTGAGCTGATGTCAGCCGTCGGATCCCCTTTCGGAACAAGATGCGTTGCTGCAAGCTATATCGAACGAAGTCCACCTCGCCACGAAGCGATTGAACCTACTACGTCGACGTACCGCTCCGTCGCGACGTTCACCACTACATGCCCCGCCTATTGAAGACGATCCGCACGGATCACGTGACGAATCGCCCTCTGAATCATCTTCGTCCGAGAATAGTGAATTGGACGAGTCGACAGCGAGGGTGGTTGAGGATGAGTTTTCGATCACGCAAACGAAGACGAAGAGTAAAGGAAAGGGGAAAGGGAAAGCAAAGGCTGTCGAGTACCTGCAAACCCGAAGGGCTCTGTTTCAGCGACTCGAGACGTTGGCTGTGGCCGACCATCAGCGACAGGCAGACGCGAGGAGAAGAGCATCAGGTATCGCTTCCAGTGATTCAGCTAGCAGGAAGGGAAAAGGGAAATCAGTGGATAGCGATCCAGCTCCAGAAGATACTGGACCAATGTTATCCCCCCGAATCACCCTTTCACCCGAGCCTGAAGAACAATCGACAATGCAGCCTTTCGCCATCCCTCCGACGAGCTCATCTCGATCAAACTCTGGTCAAACACCAAAGCTCTCTTTGACCCCGTCAGACCCACCATCAGGGAAGGACGCCATCACTCTCTTGTCGCCTCGACCTATTCCCACACCAGGTCAATCTCACTTAACATCTATTTCGGGATCACTACTTCAACCCGAAACTCACGCCGAATGTTTGACTCGACTACTCTATGTTTTCTGTCAGACTCATCCCCAGTGGCCCTTCAAGACTCATTTTGTCGATATCGCCGTCCCGCTCTACCTGGTCTACATGGGACCAGACGGAACAGAACAGTGGGCTGAGGAGCAGACATTTTGGGCTCTGGCAGGTATTCTATCAGACCTTGGCTCCGCCATCTCTTCCAACGAAACAGAACTGCAACCGACTCTCGACAGGCTGGCCAGGCGTATTAAATGGGCCGATTACGATCTCTACGATTCACTTCGAGCTAGAAATCTTGATCCTGCCGCCCCATTGTACACTTATCAGTGGATTACTGGGCTGTTTACCAACACTCTACCACCGCCCGCAATCTTCCCAATCTGGGACTTCCTACTTGCCGAAGCGCCCTCAAACTCTACGACTCAACCAAAACTTGATCTCATGCTCGACATTTGTGTAGCGCTCCTGATTCTTCTCAAACCCCGCTTGAATCATGCCGGAGTCGTCACAAGACGCAAGCCCGGGTTATGGGGTGATGACGATACCAATGGTGATGAGGGTACAATGGACGATACATTTGTGAATGGCTTCAATCTGCTTCAATCGCCTCCTCTTGCCAAAGTTGGCGGAGTGGGCGCATTAATCGAAACAGCATTCAAAGTCCGACAGGCTCGACGACTTGCCGGTCTATCAGGCGATGATCCAGACAGCACCCCACCTCCTTCGACGTCAAGCTACCTCGCATGGACCCCTAAACTCCCTTCGATGCCTGCACTGTCCCAATATGCCTCAAATCTGCCTTCAACCGAGTCCCTCGGTAATCTATCCAAAGTGTCTGTCGGATGGGGATCAGCAGCACGAGCCAAGCTATGGTCGACATCACAAGCTGCCACTACCACCGCATCGTCCGCTACTAGCTCGATTGGCGCAGCAGCTGGTCGATTATGGGGCTCTGTTCGACCACAAGAGCCTAAGGGAGATCCAGCGGAATATGATTTCGCTTCTTCTACACATACCTCTCCAGAGCTCAAGGCGACGTCTCCTCCACCTAAATTCGTCGAGCCCAAGGATACTATCCGATATAATCAAGTACCCGCGAGCGTTCTAGCCAGGAGGGAGAAGGGTGAGAATCCCACTTCGACATCACCCGTAGCTGGGCTCACCGAGAAATTGTCCAACCTCGCCAGCTCTCTTACTGGATCACCATCAGTCGACAGGATCGGTCATGGACGACCGTCGAATGGTAGTGCACCTGGTGGACCTCGGCCTCTTATCCTCAGTGGATCAGCCAGGCGAGCTAGCAACTCCTCGTCGACAAGCACTAGCGGTCGACATATGCGCGGAGACTCAGCGACAATCTCTGCATTGGGTAGCGAATCCCTCAGTCCACCTTCGTCCAATACGGCTAGGCTGTTCCCCTCGCGTATTCGTCAAACGTCAGAATCATCCGATAATGATGCTGGTGACATCATGAAAGCTTCGATCTTCTTGGGCGCCTTGACAGCTAGGCGAACGGGAGGGGTCTCATTCTTACGCTCTCTCACTCGCACAGTGTCTCCTCTGGCTGGCAGAGCTGGCATGTCTACCTCAGTCCGTATGCTCAAGGAGAGCAACGACCAGAACTACCCGGATCATGTACCCCTAAACACCGCTCAGAACGCCTTGTTGGCGGTTGGATCTGGAATCATGGGTGTGCTCGATACTACCAGAGGAGGTAAGTTACGGATTCCACATACTCAAATCAGGCTGACTCTTAGATCTGATCGCTACGCTTTCAGAGTCGACGGCTTCGACCTTTCTTCCCTCACTACACGCCTCCATGATTGCCCACCCAGAGGGGAGGCAGATCATGAAGGATCGACCGATTGTTTCATCTCAAACTGTTAATCTTGATCACCTCAAGAGCTTGAAGCGCGGAACACTAGGTCGGGAATATGTCGAATGGCTCCAGAGAGGTGATCTTTCTCCAGATTCACGTGAAAAGGCAAGCTAGCACAACCCCGTAGGATAGGGTCAAGCTGACAGTCTAGGTTCGATACATTGATTCACCAACTCTCGCCTATACCATGCTCCGTTACCGACAAACACACGACTTATACCACACTTTATTCTCACTACCGCCTACACTGGTCCACGAACTATCTCTTAAAGTGGTGGAGCTAAGCAACATGTCTCTCCCCGTCGCTGGTCTATCATCAACCTTTGGCCCTCTACGCTTAACGGCACCGAGAAGGTCATTATGGCGCCAAGATTGGGTCCCATGGGCTCTGAGGACAGGGGCTCAGGGTAGGAGTTTGGTTGGTGTATACTGGGAAAAGAGGTGGGAGCAGGGTCTAGGGGAACTGAGACGGGAGTTGGGTGTAAAGAGGAACGATGAGTTCGGAGTGGAAAGTAGATGGAGAGGGTATAGGGATCTGAGGGAGATGGAGAGAAGTCTGAGGCGCAAGGGCGAATGGGTCGATGAGCCAGAAGAGTGGTGATCCGGCATATATGGAATAACGACCTGCGAGGGATTTGAAATTTAACTGGTCATAATGCATGAAAGTGTCGTAAATGCGCTACAAACAGTGAAACTACTTTACAGTAAGGGTATTATTCTACAATATGTAGCTACTACAATCGTATATCAGGAGCTCTGCATCAATACAGCATCCAGCACTGTGCCCGCTCCACGGAATCTAAAGGTCCGGATTGATATCACTCTCCGCATCGAATACTACTCCGTTCCTCCTATTGTCTCCACTCCCAGTCCCAGCGGCAGTCGCGGCAAGGAGCGACGCCACAGGAATCGAGCGTCTGACTCGCGGAGGTAGACCTGCGGAGGGTTCTATCCCCTCATCCATCCTAGCCCTGCGAACCGGTCTTCGGTCCATATCAGATCCTGAAACACCCCACCATTGAGCGTTGGCGTCTTCCCAATCATCTTCTCGCTGCCTACGTCGAGCCATAGGTAGATGGTTGCCGAGTACTACTGGATTCCATGCCCTCGCATTTCGCCTCAATGTGTCGAGATCATTCAGATTTGCCGGCATCGGATGCAAGGCAACTTGCTGATCGATTTCTTGTCGTGCCCTTGCGGAATAATCCAGACCGGTAACATTGTCTGATGATATATGAGATGATGTAGGACTAGAAATCAAGTCGTTGTTGTTCTCGCCCGGCATTGATGGCCTCGGTCTTGGTAGCGCCCAATTGGCATAGCCTGGTTCTTGGTCTACGGGATCAGAGACCCAAGGAGCCGTATAGGGCAAGTCGGCAACAGATGTATCGTCATCATCCGTCTCGTCATTGTGGTTGGTCTCGAAGATATCCTCGTTAGAGTATGATCCTGAATCATAAAGTGGCGCGAATATAGGATAGCCAGTATCCGTGCGAATTCCATCGATAACATCGTCAAGAGACCACCGATTTCCAGGGCCGTTCGCGCTGGGCGGACCAAACATCTGCTGTGTATAAAGGTCGCGATCCAAGGTATCCGGGATGCGACCACCATGAGCACCAGAAAGCGACACGGGTGTATCTGTCTCGCGGTCGTATAGGTGAGGCGGAGTAGGTGGTCTGACCTCAGGTTGATCAGGGAGGAATACGGGAGGCGGTGTTGGTAGTCGATCATCCACTCCCGCATGGCTCCCCGTGCGGCCATTTCGAAGTCTCTCCAACGTCCTCCTCCGATCATTGTTCAGTCGTTCTAGACCTGAAAAATCCGGCGTAAAACCTGGTTCAGGGACCGTAGGTGGTATGTCTCGTAATTGCTCTCGCATCTGCTGATGAGCCCAGGCCGTCATAGCCGTCATATCGACGGTGTCGTCCCCAAGCAGAATCGGCGCGTCAGACCGTCTCTCGAGAGCGGTTCGTCGAGAAGTGCGTGCATTGGAAGTGTCGTAATGTCTATACGCTCTAGGGGCGATGACCGAGGGCCCAGCCCTATGAAGTTGATGACGAGGACATGTGGGAGCTTTTGTCGCCTGCATGATCAATATTGAGCACAGTAAGGCTGGGATTTTGACTGACATTCACAAGGGAAGTGAAACATGCTTGAACAGTCTTCTTTTCGGGTTCAAGGTTCTTGATAAATTGTTTCCAGTCCCTCTCCGTATCAACATCGAATTCTACTGATGCTTTTCCTTGTGATATATAACTATATATGTCAATCAACATCAACGCCATCAAGTATCGACTTACAAAAGTCTCTTGAACTTGTCGTTACAGACCCGGTCATATTCCCCCTGAGCCCATTTCCCCATTATGTAGTTTGGGTTCAACGGCGAGTGGGCAAATCTAAGGTTTTTGAGAGAATTGCAGGCGTGGATTTGATGCTGTTTGTATAGGTATAGAGGTCTCTGATGGCATGAGTATATAGAGAGTGTGATAGTACAGTTAAATACTCTTTTGAGACAATGATACAAGGATAGCAATAATCAACCAATTTAACAGTAGTTTAAGCGTAGTAATTGTATGATACAACTACTTATAACTACTATTACTATATACATCCTATATATCATGCCAAAGATTAGAACATCAAGAACAAAACCACCTCCAGAAGGGTTCGAGGACATCCAGTGAGTTGACCTGTGTTAATTTCTGTCCTTGTGGGCAGAAAGACTGACTGCAAAGGGATGTGCTGGAAGATTACGAGAAGAAAATGAGGGATGCAGAGAATGAGTCGCATGAGGGTAAACGAAAAGCAGAATCTATATGGTCAGACAGGCTTTGGTCATCAGAGCGACCAACTAAAGGCTAGGCCGATCATGCGACTATCACATGCAAGATCACGTTACATATATGACCTTTATTACAAGCGGGAATTAATAACAAGAGAGCTATACGACTGGTTGATCAAGCAAGGTTATGCGGATGCCAAGTGAGCTGTATTTCCTGCTCACTGTGAGATGAAGCTGATAAAAAGCCTAATAGCAAAGTGGAAGAAGTGAGCCAAGCAGGTAAACTTATACTGACGAATAGACAAGGGTACGAGAGATTATGTTGCGTTAGATGTATCGCGACGAAGGATATGAATTTCCAGGGATCAACGTGTATCTGCAGAGTACCCAAGGCTCAGCTGAAGAAGGGGATCGTGGTGGAATGCCCACACTGTGGTGAGTCCTTTTGACCCTTGTCTGGACCGTTGCTAATATCCAGGTTGTAGGGGATGTGCATCGGGTGATTAGTCTATGCTACTATATGCAGGATTGTCTAGTATCTGAAACTACATGTACCGGCCCTTTGGACAAGTTTGGCTTACGGCTTCTTGATGAGAAGGTCCGCAATCCGCTGTGGTCCATGTTCGGCAGGATGGACCCAACTGTTTCGTAAGCTATTGCGACGATGAGGTATACAGGTTAAGAGAACTCACTCCGGTACGGTCCAAGGACAATCTTCCTGATCATCCCAATTGATTCCTCGTCTTCTGAATCCAGTATGGATCATTGTATTGATCATCCCACAGAGGACGTCATACCCAGCGGTACTTAGATGAACACCATCACTGCTGAATCAGCAGGGTGACTGTGCCGAATCTCGACCCCCAAGCGACATACGTGAAATACCGGCTCATACCTCCGGGTTCCGCCGCTTTCATGATCGCCCCAAACAAATCAACAGTGCCCAATTTCCAAATATCTGTCTTTTGCCTCTTTTTGACCCATTGATCTCCAATGTCCAATACTGCATTTCTATATGCCTGTGTCGTTTGGCAATTTATAGACGTCGGATCGTCCAACATCCGATCCTCGACCGGCGGAGGAGTAATCAAGATGATTGATACGGGGACTTTCGAGTGTGCAATGGCATAAGGAGATGAAGGGGATGTGAGAAGCTGTAGAATGTTTTCAATGTTCTTTCGAAAGACAGGTAAAGGGACGTGTTTGTTCTTGACTTCTGACCAAGAACTGTCATTGGTACCTATACGTCAGAACTATTCATTGGGAAGAAGGGAACAGACCTAGCCAGATAGTCACTAGTCTGATGTTGGGGTAGAGATGAGCATCTTCTTTCTTGGCGAAGATATGATCCATCAACTGTAAAATCCTATGACGAATCAATTTCGGGAAGGTAGCATAGGTTGGAAAACGTACCAGGTTGAATTGTATCCCCCGAAGCCTCTATTGAGAACATCAAAGCTCCTTCTGTATACCTCTGAATTATGAGAGGCTGTTCAAGAGGTACTGCACAAGCCTCACTTACCGCTGAAACGAGCGTGAAGACTATTTGGTACCTCCTGTCTGGAAGTGAGGGAGTCGCCCTGCCATGTTAGCACCTCGTAGCGATGCCGAGATCGACCAATAACTCACCAGAAGGACGACGCAATCCTGGAAGGGTTTGGCCATCGCAGTCTCCCGAGGCTCAACTGTATGTGTTAACGATTAAGCGACTCAGTCTGTGCGCGAATGATGACTCGCGATACGTTGACAAGGCTAATAACAACTCAACGCTCGGCGACCACGGCCCGGTCAGGTACGATTCTAAATATATTTCAAGATAATCACTCATGCTATAACTTATGCTATGTGATGCAATGCTACCAAAGCCCAACCAACCTTCCGAGACTCCAAGCAATAGTAATACACCCGACAGGCAGGATACCAATGTAGACAATCAAGTCTTGCCATAGCCGTCTCCCTAATCTCCGCTTTTGTAATTGCCTTTCTTTTCTGGCTAGCAAGATATCTTGAGTTGGGTCTGTCATACTATCGCTTCGCGAATGAGATGACCGGGCCGTTGGGGGTGGAAGTTCTGCAGGTGGGTTCTTTGATGGAAAGACTATTGATAGAGGAGATCGGACGTGGAAGGTGATGATGAAGAACACCGCTACATTGTCAGCTTGTCAGCTGGGGTCATCGTTGCGGAGGTTAGCTCACATGGCAACAACCACGAAACCGCTATTGTCGCTATGACTCCCAAAATCTCTAGCTTCTCACTGATCCATCCACCAAGACAAACAATCGTGACAATTACCACCCAAAACCCCAATCCGACCCATTTACCTGCTTTGACCATTTCGCCCCTATCCACCCCAATCGATCTCAGGATTGCATCTCGGCCCCTGAGAATCCACATGTTGGTACTGCCGAGTATCATTGCGGCCATATATACCCTGGCGACGTTGATTGACAGATCATTGTCGGGGTATCGAGCTAAAATACCTGATCTCTGAGGCGCCGCGATCACTCCTTCGTCGATACCAGTTGGAGGGGACATTAGGTAATATGGGACCAACGCGGCTGGAAGTGATAGGGCGAGTACTATCAGTGAAGCGGCGAGAGCGGGGAATGGGAACGATGTCCTTTTGGCACGAGCTAATTGCGAGTGAGTCGATAATGTACATAGATGTGGCGAGAGGAAGAGAGTCAATGTGGCTGTATTGTCAGCTCGACCCGCTTATTTGCAGACAAAGCTCACTGATACCAGCTCCAGCACTGCTCGTACCCGAAAGACCCAATTTCTTGGTTGCCGAGAATGCCCGCTTAATTATCTCTGCAGCATCATCATCGTCGCCCACGGTAGGGATGTAAGCCGGTAATCGGTCCCGTTCAATCTCGACAGTCCTGCCGATTATGATGAATGTCACTATCGGCAGTAAAAGAGCGAGAACGATTGGTGCACGACGCAAAGATCTCGTCATTCGGGACGGGAGTAGAGAGGGGAGTAGCTATCGTTCAGCATAATCTATGGTTGGACAAAGAGAACATACAGTCGAAGCACCGACTAACGTCCATACCAGTCTGGACAGTTTGTGCGACCAATGACCGATATAATTCTCTGCTAAGGGCGAGATGAGCGGATGCAGCGCTATCGTCAGCAAAGTCTCTTCGAAGCCCGGACAGACTCACCTCCCAGCCATGAGACTGCCATCCCAGTCGTGGCCGTAATGATGGCTGTCCTTCCGACCCATAGCCCATACTGCCCATATCGCCCTGCAACAGTCGCGAATATCTCCTCAAACGTCGAGACTTTGAGATACCTACACTTCAGCTCAGCGCTAGGATGAGATGTGAACCGTACCATGATAGATAGACTATAACGATTTGTGCACAAGCTGACAGGACGGCTAGGATCGATAAGACAGGGATGAAGAATACTACTCCTGCCGGTAGAAAGTCGTACGGTAAGTAAGCTAGTATAGGGAATATAGCAAGTGGGTGCGCGAGTATCAGAGGAGGTATAAGCTACTCATCAGCTCTTTCCACCTCAGTTGCCAGAGTCCGAGGCTCACTTCTAGTAGACCGGCTTCACCGTTTCCCTCCTCTTCATTCCACCGCCGCCTCCCTCTCCGACTTCTGCGACCAGGCGCAGCATCAAACTCCTCTTCCTCATCTCCATCAAGTACCTCCATTCCATCCCCTTCATCCTCATCTTCCCAATCATCATCATTATCCAGAACTTCCAGTAATGGGTCGGAAGCATGTGAACGATGAGATTGAAGGGATGAATGCGAGGAATCGTTCCGTCTTGGCATGTTGAATTCAAGCTTCGTTTTCCGTGAACGACGATCACCGTGATCGAGGTCGAAAGTATCCGCTTCTTCCTCATCTTGCAAGAACTGATCCACCTCGTCCAGAGCCGCATCTCTTCCGCTCCCGCTAGTCTTGCTCGGAGGGCCTCCAAATACGTCTCCATCATGCGCAGAGGCGACGCTTCCTTGCCTAGAAATCCCTAGGCCCACCATACGCGTTGATTCGCCCAGAGATGGGCTTCCCGTACCGGCTTCCATTGGGAAGCTGGATTCGGGAGTTCCAAATTCTGTATTCCCCGAGATCTGCCTCGAGTGCGAATGAAGTCGAGAAGGCGTAGCTGGTCCTGGTCCGTTCTGAGTCATTGTATAGGTCTAGACAGATGACATGAGTTGCTGCGTTATTTTCGGTGAACGGGGAGGTAAGAGTATTCGAGTGGACGCGCTGAGATCCCCCTGAGATTAGATTGCAATTTGTGGTTCCGGATTCACTGTGCCTAGTTAGTACAAGTCAAGTTAACCGTAAAGTCATGCTCGACTACGAGTATTCTTTTGTCATATGGTATGGGGCATGGACGATCACGAACTCCAACATCCTCCTGTCCAGAAGACATTCAAGCGGAATGGACATATCAATTACTTTCTCAGATGTCTTCGTGCTTTACCAACTCAAGCGCAAGACAACGATTCAAATAGGTTCATCGTTCACTTTCCAGTTCATGATCAGGAATCTGATTTCTAGAATCACGATAGCCTTTTTCTGTCTTTCGGGCTTGGATCTGCTTGGTGCACTTGAAGAGAAGACCACGGCAGAACAGAGAGCAGGATGGATAGAATGGATATGGAGATTACAGTCTCGTAGGTTGTCATTGAGAAGTAGCTGAAGGAAGGATCTGGAGGCTTCAAGGGATCTACATATTTGGACAGTAACGTGAGCTGCTCATCTCGGAGAGATTTCTTATAGCTCATATTAGAACTCAGCAACAAGTCCGGGCCATCTTCCATCGACCTACACGGCATTGATGTGTCTGGCGATACTACGTGCCCCGCTTGACCGATTGGATTTGAGCGGTCTATCCCATTTTCTGCGCTCTTGCCAGGCTGAAGATGGATCGTAATATCTACCATATACCACTTCAGAGCACACTGATGATAGATTCGCTCCGGTCCCGCCGGAATGGATGGAGGACGGAGGTTTTCAAGATGATGTTCGAATGACTTATTGTGCTGCAGTAGTAATGAGTGTGATAGGCCGGTACGAAGTCGAACTAGAGAATGCAGTGAAGTTCGTGAGGACATGTCAAGTGAGCTGTTCGAAGTCCTCCGGCCGTGATTCCAACTGATGATAGACTTGGGAAGGAGGATATTCATCGCGTCCGGGAGTTATCGAATCACAAGGTCAGCCCCGGCAATGGTAAGCCAGGTCAAGCTGATATCAGGCGGGACATCATATTGTTCAATCGCTTCCCTTAGTCTACTATCGTCAGGTAACGAACGCCACGCAGAAGAAGAGACAATCCGTTGGCTCGCTCAGCGACAGATTGGGGGATTTCAAGGTCGACCAGGGAAATTGGAAGATGTGTGTTACTCTTTCTGGATAGGTGGTGCTCTCTCGGTACGTTCCTATTTGGCTGTCAACAAAGATGCTAACGAGAAGATTCTAGGCCATGACGACCTAATCAACGAAGAACCGAACATGGCTTTCCTGCTCTCGGCACAATCGCCAATGGGCGGCTTCGGGAAAGAACCGGAAGAATACCCAGATCCATTCCATTCCTACCTCGCTCTTGCCGCATTGGCTATCATGCCATCGGGACGAACACTTGGATTGAAAGGACTTGACGTCAAATGGAATATCAGTCTGGAATCTGCTGCTTGGTTGCGGTAAGAGTTTGAGGGGGTGAGTAGGTGAAGCCGCTGAGAGTGATACTGCATACAATCCTTATAGCTGTACAATCTAGAAATCACAACATCTGAACAACGGGATCATGTACTCTTACAACGCTTCTACAGGCCAAGTGACTCTTTCGATTCCTCTAGTGTCAACTTCCTCTGCCTCCCTACCCAGACTTCACCCTTGACCGGTAATCCGCCCAACCCCACTTGTCCCCTAACTCCCCTCAAGTGAACTTGAACATCCGCAGTCCCCTTGATACCCGCTACAGCCCCTCCTTTGAATACAATCTTACTGACGAATGACCGCATGACTCCATCTCTTCCCTTTAGGATCTCAATGGGTATATCTTCCATTGGCGCTCGGACAGTGATCCAATCGGGATGTTCTGGATTCTGATACCGCTCCGAACTTGCTGTCAACCATTCTTCAGGATTGATATGACCGAATGCTCTAGGCGGGTAATCATCACCATCACCCTCATTATCATCATCATCTACTGGACCATCGTATACCATTATATCAGGTTTGACGTCATTGATATCCACATCGACCGCTTCCATTCCCTTGGGCAAGGAGATCTCTGCAATGACAGTGCCAGATGCCAACATCTTTCCGCGCGATTCCGAAATTCGCATCGACTCGATAGTGACAGTTTGAATTATCTTCGGTTTAGGCGAGGGACCAGGGAAAGAAAGTGGGATAGAGATCGATGGGAGAGTGGATAAAAGCCATTGAGGTGGTGAGAGGTTCGATTGAGCAAAGGAGGGGAGATTAGAAAGACCTCGAACGAGAATTGGGTTGTCCCTTCCGCTGAGATAATTTTGAAGAAAGACCGAGATGGCTGAATCGGATTCGTTGAGATCAGGAGTGAAATCGGCGACGACCACTCCGTCGATATGTATGCTAAGAACGTCGGATGGTCCACCGAGACGAAGAGGGGCAGTGATAACCTCTGCCATGGCCTGACCGTCGGGAAGGTGGACAGAGAAAGGGATATTGAACGGTAAAGTAACATTGACTTCAGGGGCAATATTAGGTAGAGTAGCGATCGCGTTGATATGAAGTTCTTCACCCCTCGTACTCAGCGTATACGATTCGAGATGAACCAGCGACGAGAGATTGAGCGGTTGACCGGGGGTTGGGAGACCAGGTAAATGTGGTACTGGGACACATTAGTCTTTCTGATTTTCATCTTGAACTAGAAAGAATGGAGATTCGACTAAAATGGAAACAATCATGAGATGGTGCTGGTGGTATGACAAGAAGGACTTACCAGGCATAGAGATTTGTTTGGTTATATCCAGTTTCTCGACCTTGGCCCATCGGGCAAAGAACCCTTCGAGGGGTATTGTAGCTTGTGCTCTCGGTACCCCTACTACGACTCTCAATTCGCCATGTTCCCATGCCTTCTGAGCGAAAGCAAGGAGATCGCCGGTTGATGCGATTGGTTTCGCTAGCGCCAGTAATGATAATGGAGGCAACCATTGCCGATCCCCAAGCTTGACATCCTTAACTAGCGGAATTTCGAATTCGGCGGGGATGGATATGCGAAGTAGAGGGAATGAGTCGAAATGATCCGGTAGGACAAGTACTTGTTCGGGAATCATTACTCGTACCACAGGCTTGGAGAGTTGAGACAGCATCTTGCCAGCCGTCCACTGCCTGAGGTGCTCCCACCAATCGGCTCCAGTCCCCCTACCTCCCTTCCAGATCGCTTGTTGCTTCTCCTCTTCGTCTGCCCATTTTTGTATGCCTAGTGCTGTATCCCAATCAATTCCAGCTCTCAGGCTTATATTCACTAATATTCCATCCTCGGTCACATTGACTATCGAAATTACATCAGGTCCGGCATATTGAAATGCTGTATCCTGGAGCGAATTCAATTCGGTAGTAGAAGGGCGAAATGAGTTGAGTAGTAATGCCAAGAAAAGTCCGAACGCCGCTAGCAGCGACAATGAGATGATGAGCGCTATGTAAAGGATTGATCGCGTCCGAGATTCTCGTGCTCGTTCGGATTGAATAGCGGCGATATGAGGGTGGATGGAACGGGAGTGGGAATGACTTGGCGAACCATGATCTCCTAGTAGTGGTGAACTCTCGGTTGGTGTGTCGGCCTCGACAGCTCTTGCTTTCCCTTTGTCCTTCTTCACCATGTTGACATGCTTCGTTTGCCGACTTCTCAAGAATGGTGAGAACGTGAGTGATGAGTACAATGTATCATGACGACACAATGAACGACGATCATTTGTGCTCCGCCGGAATTAGCCGGTGAAAGGCATGGCGGGGTCTTAGAAGTTGTTTGCGTTCAGCAACGCTCATAAATGGCTTGGGAGCAGGAGGGCGGTACATGATGAGCTCTTTGAAATCGAAAAGCATGCTAGGCGGACACAGGAAGGGTAGAGTTGCAACGCTGGGTGAGCCAAATGATTCGGACATGGCGCTATACCGCCTGACGAGCCGCTGACAGAAAGGCATGTTTATCATTGATCAGTTCCAGACGACTGTGGAAGATGGTACACCGCAAATCTCCCCTGAGGAATCAGTGAGTGACTCTTTTGCTGGAAATCTGCCAGAGAACCAGCTGGCTAAGACCATAGATAGGCGGGGGCGGGATTTTCGGTACGACACGTTTGTATAACTCACACTCACGCTGACGAGAGAGCAATGACTTGTGCTAGGTTGTTCCTACCTCCGAGCCAATGCGCTATGATAATCGATACCGGTTCCGACTTTACTGAAGAATTCCGCGTTCAACTCGAATCCCTCGGGAGGGAGATGATCTGGTTGAGGGCTCAGGATGGGCTTACTACACGAGCTTTGAACATGTACTCTGGCTCTACCATTGGGTAATTTACTCCCGAGTACTTCTCCAACAGTCATTGATAAGAGCAGAGAGGGACATCAGTCGTTCAAATATCTTGCGCCAGGACTACAACTGCATCTTCGCGATTTACTACTACCGCCCTCGCCATTCTCGGAAAAACCGCCAGAGTGGGTCCATATTGTGTGTAGTGTGACCCGAGCTAGGGCCATGGTCGACGAGAAGAAAACGCTGCGAATTGGCGAGAATCAACAGGGATGGTCTGGGAATCTCGTTTGGGAACCTATGCCTGTGAGTCCTGGTCTCTTGAGGGCCTACGATGGGCAGGCTGATATGTAGTCGAGCTGTGTACCGGCTGAACTGGGTGCTATCATTCAGCTCGCCCCTCACTTGGCGGTCATCTCGCCAAACATTCTCGAAATACAATCTCTGCTCTCCATTGAGACTGGCACGAACACGACTCTAAAAGACGTTACGAGAGCCGCCCACATACTCCGTGACCTGATCTCGGCTCAGAGTCTTGCAGTTCCAGCAATCATTGTAAGAGCAGGTCGTCTTGGATCATACACCCTCTCGTCTAGCTGGACAGGCTGGGTCCCGCCGTACATCACGACAAGAGAACAAGGAAGGGTGGTAGACCCGACAGGGGGCGGCAATGGGTTCTTAGGCGGGCTGTGCGCTGGTTTAGCACTGCACGATGGGAACATGCGGGACGGTGAGTTAAAGTTTCCTGTCCAGCTCATGAACAGGTTCGCTGTATGCTGCCACGGCTGCTAGTTTTGCTATTGAGCAGAAAGGCCTCCCGAGGTTAAATGTGGTAGATGGCGAAGAAAGATGGAATGGCGACAACCCGCTACGACGCCTTGAACAGCTGCGACAGAGGAGCCCCGATGTGTAGAAGAACGAGCCTCGGCCAGGGAAGCTCAGGACACTCTGAGGACTCGTCAAACGAAGTAAACCGCGCGATTGAATTTCCACAAGCAACTGCATAAAGCATTCAGATCCACTACCTCAACACCGACATCCAACATGGTCTACCATCCGCGGGACCAAAGCAAAGCGAATCGAAAAATAAAACTATTCACACTCCAAAAGCGGTTCTACCCAACACCTTACAAAGTCCGAAACAAATTAAGGAAAGGAAATTTATCGAGAGGTCTAGACCTTGGCGGGTTTGGCGACGACTGGCTTTGTGACGAGGGTCTGGCTGTCAGCTTGCGTGCAGGGGGTGGAAGGATGACAAGGGTTGGAAGGAAGGAAGAGAAGCGCGAACATACCTTGTGGATGTGAGGCAAGACTCCACCACCAGCGATGGTCGCACGGATAAGCTGGTCAAGCTCTTCATCACCACGGATGGCTAATTGCAAATGTCGAGGGGTGATTCGCTTTACCCGGAGATCCTTGGCGGCGTTACCTGACGATCAGGGCGATGTATATGAATTCACTACGAAGAGGACATACCGGCAAGCTCTAGAACCTCGGCGGTCAAGTACTCCATGATGGCAGCAACGTAGACGGCAGCCTTGGCTCCGACTCGGACATTGTTTGCGTTCTTATTCCTCAAGAACCTGGATTATTAGCATCGTATGATGTACAGGAAAGCCATGCTGACCTATGGATACGTCCAACAGGGAACTATGAAGTCAGTATAGTGTGGATGTATGTAGATGAGTATACGTACTTGAAGCCCAGCCTTTGAAGATCTCGTAGTAAGAACTTTAGTCTCGGTAGAGGTCTTTGCCTTTCCTTTTCCACCTTTACCACCACCGGATGACATTTCTGATTGATATAAAGTGTAGTTGGGTGGAGTTAAGGGTGATTGTGGGGTGGATGTATGGAGATGAATGTATAGGGTATAGGTTACTTTGTAGTTGTTTACACCAGACGCGTCGAGTGATGACAGAGAGGGGGGAAGGGGGACATGTAAACAGGGGGGTCAAATAGAAAAGTGGAGGAATTGACTTGACTTTAGTAAGAGGTATGATTAACTATTCATCTGTATCCCTTAGCTCCTAGACCCTCACACACCTTCTGTACAATGTCGGATCTTCCACTAGTCGAGTGGGATCATGCGTTGTTCAGTGAACTGTTCACCTTACTGGGGAGGGTGGCTACACAACCTGTCAATCCACCATTACGGCGGCTGCAAGCTCGACTGGAGGACGCTAAGCCCTGGTTGTTGGCTTTGACCAATGTGACTGGTCCCAACGATGCCGACAAGAACTCGGTAGCGAATGGTAAGCTCTAGGCTCCGACCATCAAAGCTCACGCTCAGACCCCATTGCACTCCCCAATGGCTCTTCAGTGCGTATAACGGGCGAATTGACAAATACCGTCAACGGAATTTCTGGCGCATTACAAATTTCTCAGATCCTCGCTGCCGTCCTAGTGATCCAGGCTGAATCACTTCATTCTCAATACCCAGCACGTTCAACTCCCGAAATCTGCGTGTTCATCTATCATCAATATTTCACCGAACTCCTCGATTTCCTTCATGAATTACTGAGATTAACGATATCCTCGAAGGAAATTACAGATTATCCTTTCGACGTATTACGCGAATGGGTTTTGGATCTATTGTTGACGAGATCATCATTGGGACAGGGTAAGGGAGAAGGGACATTCGTGGATCAAATATTACTTCAGCTGGATGAGCAACAACGCAAGATTGAGGAACTGCTACGAACGAATAATCCCGTTGGAGTGGAATATGAGATTCTCTCATATAGGGTTGGAGCTATCAGAGAGCAGCAGAACAGGATGGCTGGGATTATCGGAATGGTCACGGAGGGTGGTTATCTCGGCAAAGGGCAGGTGATCAAGGTGTTGAAGTGGTTGAAAAGGTGTGATAGGGTTGATGGGCTCAGTGGAGTGTTACTAGCGTGAGTCAGCTACCAGTGAATTGAGTCAAGATAGCTGACCTCAAGCACTTTCCTTGGGGTCACACAGCCTATAC
>JALPCC010000070.1:0-81627 GCA_026538405.1 Cryptococcus sp. GC_Crypt_2 | reverse complement strand
CTCGAACGGTCTCGATCTCGACTATCTCGTCGGTAATCATCCCTTGGCCTATCCCTCTCCCTATCTCGGTCATAGGAACCCTTCAACCAGTCCCTATCCCTGTCATCTCTATCATCCCGTTCATCACGGTACCTGCCATGGGTATCATTTCTCCTATCCCTAGCTCTCGTTCCAGACCTCTCTTCCCTTCTCTTTTCATCATCCCTTTGTTGTTGTCTTCTCTCTAATTCCGGAAGTTTCTCGTGCATGAGGAACAACATTTCTCTCTCCAATTTCCTTCTCTCTTCATCTTTATCGGCAGATCTCCTTCCTTTTGTAAGATACTCTATATCATCTTGAATCCTCTTGACTCTATATTTCAAATCATCAACATCTTGTTCCAATTGCTCATCTTCCTCTGTCTTGCGCATGTAGTCGTTACTGGATTTATCGAGCATTGCAGATGTATTTGCTAATTGTCGTTTGATATCGCTAATGTCCGCATTGGAATCTTCACCAGAATACCTGACGGACTTTCGGTCAAGATGTCGAGAAGATGGCTTGTAGCCGGATGGACGCGAGTCGTCGTGTTTGTATGCTGTCGCATCTCGGGATCCACTGGCAGGTGGAGCAGATCCGTACGCGGGAGATGAGGTATTGGAGCGAGACGAAGCTTCATGCTTGAGGAGGTCTTTCATGAAACTGACGGTCGTGTCGATATCTCGCATAGATGCGGGAATGAGTTCTTCGGGAAGTCGATCCGGGATATCGTTGCCATTGAGCGCTATTGTCAGCTGGATCGACAATGGAAATTGAGCTGGCTCACCTCGGTAAATCAATCCCATAGCTACGTGGAATTCGGGCATGTTCAGTTTACCCCGGTTGTCCACATCAGATAAAGTCCTTGATATCAGCTCATCCCTGCAGCTAACATGGAATTCCTACCAGATCTTCATCAATCCATCTTGATCCAGACCAGACTGACCAAAGACTTCCCTAGCAGTCTCTCCAGTGATAAATCCATCCTGATCCGTATCCCAAGCTTTAAAGATCTGATCGTAATCCTTCTTTTCTTGCTTTGTCAATACCCAAGGTACTTTTGGGGTTTTCACCGATGGGTTCTGGATCAGGGATTGAAATTGTTGTTGAAGAGGTTGTTGGGTACTCTGGAACTGCGGCATTCCGGATGAAGTGAATGGCTGATGATTAGCTCAATAGCAGTAAGCTGGGAAGACATACCTGAGCAGTGTTGGAGGGCATGAATGACTGCATCATCGATTGTAGTCTTGGATCGTGCACACCAGTTGGCTGAGCTCGTAATCCCATCCCAGTTGGCTGAGACATCAATCCACCTCCCATCCCAGTCGGCTGCGACATCATTCCTCCGCCCATTCCCATTCCCCCACCCATCCCCACGCCAGTAGGTTGCGGCATCATGCCCGATCCAGCACCACCTCCAAATCCAGTCTGCTGACTGAGCAATCCACTAGCTCCACCACCTGGGAACCCGGTCATCTGAGGGTTCAATCCCGAAGACGAGCCGGTGAATGAAGGCCGGAAACCGGTCGGCTGAGTGTTGAGGAATGAATAGTTCCCACCTCCTTGCTGACCTGTCGGCAAAGGAGAGATGTTGGATCCCATTTGACGCTGTTGTTGCTGCTGCTGACCTCCAAATCCAGTCTGCATCGATTGCATTGGCTGTTGTTGCTGCTGCTGCTGCTGCGGTTGACCCATGAATCCGGTTTGTTGTGGTCCCATGAAACCTCCAGCTCCTTGTCCACCATATTGACCGGTGGATTGTTGCTGGAAGCCACCATACTGACCCTGTTGCCAGTTGGGGTTCATGGTGTATTGAGTATAGATGGGTAGATGGGTAAAGAATGGATAGCTATAGAGACAAGGAAGGGAAGTGCATTGACCGTCATCATCACCTTCCTCTCCCCCATTTACCCTGAATCACAGGTAATTCCCGCTTGTGGCAGTTAATATACTCATTCATCCGGGAACTGTGGCACAGGTCGTGTACTTGGACCATGAAGGGGGTCATGCACAGTTCGATACCGCCCAGCTCAAGTGACATATGTTCAGCTTCGCACAGTGGTTCTTCGCGATGCATCGTAGCACGCCGCGTCTGCGTTGTCGACAAGAGGTGAAAGGACACCTTGGTACAGAACGTGAAACCCACGCGGCAGCCTCCGACGTCAGCATCGTTCTCTCAGTTCTGCTTTACTCACCACTATCACAAAGAGCATTCAGCACATATTCCAGGTAAATCAGACGTCTACAAGCGGATTGTAGTCAATCAAAGATCACACGAAGGAACTCTCCGGGCGAGTATGATATGCAACCACCCACCAATAAAACCAGAATGTCGGATCAGGTGGACGATCTGTTGGTGGGTCAAATGGCTTCTTCCCCTCAGGATCTCACCGTTGACTCACATATCACCACTTCACCTATGACACTTATGACACTTATGATCGGCAGGTCTCAAGTAGGCTCTGACTACTCACCCCATCCGAAGGCCCCGGATCGCTCTTCGAAAGACGCTCCACCGCTTTCTTGAACAACTCACAAGCCGTCCTTTGTCGGTATGACGATGTGTATAAGGCTTTTCATATCCTTTCAGATCTCAGGCCTTCTCCCGTTTGGCCTCTCATCCCTCCTATATTGCCCAGGATTCTGGTCCGCTCTTGACTTAACACTTTCACTCTTCAGTCCATTTTACTAACTATACCTATACCGTATACGATGACCCACGACATTAAACCCGTAGGTACCAATTCATCATACAGCTGATAAGAGACCTGGACGCGACTCGTCCGATTCCTCCCACTCCAGAAAGTTTCTCCTCCTCTTCCAGTCTTATGGGGTGAACCGATCGATTTCAAACAAGATGTCGGTCTGGCAATGTCCAAATCACCCCCCGAGGTGGTCAAGGTAAAAGTCTGGAAAATGACTTGTCCTTGGGATCCGAAAGCCGAGGTTACTGATGTGATCGCTACTGTCAAACAACTCTTGTCGCCGGTCTCGCCCTTGAATCACGCTGATCTCCGGGCCGTAGGACTGAATTACAAGGATCATGCGGTATGGTCATCGTTTTACCCGTCGAGATCGAGGTAATATATTGATAGTAATAGGCGGAGATGAACCTCGATCTCCCATCCGTTCCCTCGATCTTCTTCAAATCAAGAGGAACGGTCCAACATCCCAACAAAAATGTCGTTATCCCCGTCATCGCTCAAAACGATGAGATGGACTATGAAGTTGAACTTGCCATCCTCATTGGACGAGATTGCAAGAATGCATCTGAGGATCATGCACTAGAGTATGTGGTGGGATATACTTGCGCTAATGATCTCACTGCGAGGAAAGTGCAGGATACGTCAATTCAGTGGGCATTTGCAAAGAGTTTGTCTACCTCATTACTCGTAAACCAGGCACTGATAATGTGTTAGGTTTCGACGATTTCTGCCCTCTTGGCCCCGTACTCGTCTCGCCACGAGCTCTGCCAGATCCATCAGTGGTAAGACTACAGACCCACCTCAATGGTGAGATGATGCAAGATGGTTTCGCCAGTTCAATGATCTTTTCAATCGCGAAGTAAGTCTCCTTGCGTAGTTCGAACAAGGGGAGCACAGCAGGATAGAGCTCACTACAGAATCATCGCATACATGTCTCAAGGTACGACTCTTCCTGCAGGAACAGTCATCATCACAGGCACTCCATCGGGGATTGGGAACGGCCGATCTCCAAGGGTTTGGTTGCAGGATGGGGATGAAGTCAAGTGTTCGATCTCGCATGGAATTGGGAGTCTGCTTAACAAGATCGTCTATGAGAAATAACTGGGCCTCTGGAGTGATACGAAGTGTTGAGTAACGTTTATAGCGGTTCTTAAGCTTCCCGTGATGTACAAATGATTGATAAGATACGATAGGTCATGTCCGTATTTACTGGTCCGGCAAAGATCTGAAGCTATATTTAGCCGACGCGGATGGTATATTGGGAGTTAGGTCGTCCATTCATATGCCGACCACTCCGGACTGATTTCTCTCAATGTCATACCGATGTTGCCGCTCATCGACTCCGCTCAATTGTCCCCTCTAGTTAGAGGCATACTTAATGCGATCGTATTTTGTCTCTCGCTCGTCCTCCTAGAAAGATCGGCCGACACTTTTGTCGATACCACTGCAATCGTCGCAAAACGATTCGGTATCTCTACAGTCTTGGTCGGACTTTTGACGGCAGGAGCGGAATGGGAGGAGGTTCGTTCAGCTCTCTTCATGAACTAAGAAGCTAATAATCAGCTAGCGGTGGTTGTCTCGTCGCTGAGCCAACATAACCCAGATTTGGCAATCTCAAATATCCTCGGATCATGTACTGCAAATATACTGGGATCATTTTCACTCGGCCTGATATTCGCCCGTGATGGATCTCTGGTCATTTCGGACCAGGACAAGGCTTCTTCAATCATTTACAGTGCGATCTTGGTCATCACCAGCCTTTTCGTGATCTTGGTTGGTCCAGCATGGGGTTACTTGCTTGATCTAATTCGGCATGAACGACACGGTTCGAGCGCTGGACGATGGGCCGGTGTCTTACTGCTCATCTCATTCGCTCTATATATCGTTGGTATATTGTATGGGATTCAAAAGAGGAACATCGTTGCTCCAGAAGGAAGCGATAGCGATAGCGATACATCGTATGAAAGCAGTGATGAAGATGAACCCTCGGATGAAGTGGCCGCGGCTGGTGAGTCACATGGCGTACAATTCGTGTTCAGAGACTCAGCCTCGCTGACTGCAGAACAAACACCTCTCATATCTCGGCCTATACGCAAGCTACCCACCACGACTTTCAAACACGTTCTCAATCTCATTATTTCCGCCGCTCTGTTGACAATCTCCGGTATTCTCCTGACATCCACAATCTCGACCCTGGCCGATCTTTTACACCTCTCACAATCTACAGTAGGCTTAACGATACTTGCGATAGCTACTACTCTACCCGAGAAATTGGTCGCATTCAAATCAGGTCGGAAAGCCCAAGCGGGAGTTCTGGTAGCTAATACCGTTGGGTCGAACGTGTTTCTTTTGACGCTTGTACTTGGTATAGTCTGGGTCTCGAAGGGTCAAATGCCGATGGCGGGTAGTGAATGGGTTTGGGAGGATGTCGGGATTGTTCTGGCAAGCTCCGCCGTCTTGGCTATGGTCATTTGGGTAAACGAGCT
Organism: Cryptococcus sp. GC_Crypt_2; assembly: GCA_026538405.1. Lineage (NCBI taxonomy): Eukaryota > Fungi > Basidiomycota > Tremellomycetes > Tremellales > Cryptococcaceae > Cryptococcus > Cryptococcus sp. GC_Crypt_2. Next base: position 76,418 of record JALPCC010000070.1, on the reverse strand, counting down.
GAGGAGGTGGATCGGCATTGTCATGTTTGCGGTTTATATTTTGTACATAATCTCCGTCTTTCTACGATGAGTCAGATAGGGATTCATGCTACCGTAGAAAAGTATCAATCCATATCTCCTGCGCCCTCCTAGAGCCCCAAGTACTGTTCCTCATTGTAATCTCTGACAAACGCTCTCGGCTGCATTGCCCCCATCGACGATCGCGGGGAGTAAGAAGGTATTATCGGCGCCGGCCATCACAAATCGGGCGTTCGGGTTCTTTCGAGCAAACTTTTCGACCAGATCCAATCGTGTGCTTTTCTGATCAGCCAGAGAAATAGACAACAACGAAGCAAGACTTACTGTAGGCCTCCAAACCCTACGGAAATTAGACGACCATCAACCGAGAATTTTCGGGCTGCTGACGAAACTCGGTCAAACGCCTCCTCGATTCTTGGGTTGTCGTAATCTCCGGGAATGCCCATACTGTCTTCTCAGCGCTGATCATGGACAGCCCGGAGCAATTGAACTCACTCCGAAGTCATATCACCGCATCCTATCAGCAATACATCGACCCCTGGAACAGCTGCGATTGACCTAAGCAGTCAGCAACAACTCAGGCCCAAACGTGGAGGAAATGTACTCGACATCTTCCAGCGCTCTCACCGTCTCGATCATACAGATGACGGTCGTCAACTCGTTACAGACCGGGTTGGCGTATTTCGCAGGTACAGGCGCGTAACGCAACATTGGCATCGTTCCAGTCGCAGATCGTTCCCCGATAGGCGCAAACTTGGCGTATCGGACCACGTTCTCGGCCTCTTTGGCACTATTGACATGTGGCACTATGATCGCTTGAGCACCGCCGTCCAATGCTCGAGAGATCCAGTCGGATGTATTGGCGGGCACTCGAACGATAGGCGTAAGACTAGCGATCAGCAGATGGTTGCAAGAGATCGAGGCTTGTACTAACCCTAGAGCGAGAGCTGCGCAGCTCAGCTGATTGGTAGTTTCCAGCCCAAAAGGCGAGTGCTCGAGGTCGATGAGGATACTATCGTATTTGGCCGCGGCTGCATAGCCTACAATCTCGATGCTGCTCACCAACTTGATTGACAAAGCGTGAGCCAATTGACCCTTTAACAACTTGTTCCTGAGGGGATTGGGAACCGCCACTTGCCGAGCCGCGGCGAGTCCGTCTGTCGTACCATCGGTAGAGGTCATTGATGTTCGTTTAGGAGGTGACAATTGTCAGATTGCCTATCAATTACATAGCTGATGATAGTGGTTCATCGATTATATACATTCCCGCCAAGCCGGAGGAGTAAAAGGTTCGGGGTTCCTCGGGGGCGTCGGGTACAGTTCAGCTACTCTACCCTGATATCAGAATGTTCCCGAGGGGCAGTTCGCACCGAGATTGGAGATATCCCCGATACCATGCTGCGCTGAAAGATGTACAACAAAAAGACAGCATAGAATAGGTCCGCTAGGTGCATATCATCCTACCTACACATATTTGGCCGTTTTTAGACCAACATTGACCATTCTACAGCTTGTTACAGCTTGTTGCATGATTCTGCCAAGATCTAGACAAGCTCAAACCACATGGGATCCAGGGAACTACCGTCAAATGCCAAATGGCCGAAATTGATTGGCTCCGGATTCGAATGCAGTTCGTCGACTCCGGTCGAGCCAAAGAGGTTGTTCAGTAAAGCTGGACTGGTAGCATGGCTTTCCGCCACTGATCGTAGTAACCCAGACATGGCCGCTAACCTTGATCTGACTGGATTATGAGGATACAATAAAGCCCATTGTTGAATCACATTGTCGGCCATCTCCAGCAGCCATTTGTGGTTTAGATCGTTTGACTCTTCGAAAGCTTTGAGAAAAATGATGACGCAGCAAACTGGCATGAGTGTTGTGGTACTGCATATGACAAGTTGACCTACAAGCAGGATAGATGCAGATTGACCAGACATCGAGGTAGAAGGCTCCATCAGAAGTACTGAGCCAGTAAACAGCTTGTTCAGCTCGCTGTCGTAGACTCTGCCAGCGCTCCCTCGGTGGTCGATAGGATACGTGACCTGGTATCGGCGATGTTGGCCACAGAAAGCAACGCTGGAAGTTGAACTGGCTGGTCAGCTCCTTGAATATCAACTGCAGCTCACCTCCAGTGCCACGATGAAGAGATTCATCAGGTTTGCCGCCTCAATGAGGTGAAGATTGATGGAATACTGCCATGATGACGGGAGGTTCACAGCCCAGCTATCGATATTGAGTTGCAATAGGTGTAGTGATAGATCATCGGCTGACTGCAGTCCTGATGGAGTGCTGACCATGGCGTCTGGTTCATAAGCAAGAATCTGAACGAGTGATCACTGACGAGTTCTTCCAAGCAGGATACTCAATTGAGTGAATTCGGCCAGGAAGCGGAAACAGGGAAAAATGGGATTGACCTTGCCAGCAGTGTCCCCTTCGCGAATACCATCGGCGTAGATCCGTGGAAGTGGAGCATCGCAATCCGCAAGATTGATGGCGAAACCCCGACCAGTTCTCAAAGTCTGCCTATAAAGTCGGTGCTCTGATCGGAGTGAAGCTCACCATCTGTCCATAGCTACACATGCGCCCCAAACGCGCAGACGACGATTCAGCTGAAAATAGGGAATTTGAGCCGGCGAGACATTTCGATGTAGTCCCTCCAATGTCAATGTCCCTCTCGTCAAGATGAACAGAACTCACGATACCGAAACCGATACTGATCGCGCTCCCCACATTCTGCCATACAGCCTCACTTGCGCTTACCGGACTCGAGCCATTAAGATCGTCGCACATGCTTAGGAGTATTAGCACTTGGATCGTACCTAGACATCTCGTTGTGGTGATTTTGGCCATTTCCGGTCCTGAGAGGAGGCGATGTAGAGACGACAGCACGCTGTCTCGGACATAGGCTGGAACATCGCGAGAAGTAGCGGCTAAGGCGCAATGGATCATGCGTACTATATGGGGAAGGGGCGTAGGCGGGTTTCGGTCGACAGAAGCGTATTTCGCGACATGCTCATCGGATGCTTTATCGGCGAGCAAGCTTTCTGATACAGAGATGATAGGGAACAGGGGGATAACTCGATCCCGGCAAGTCTCGTACACTAGCTGTTAGCTTTCTGTGAAGCAGGTCGTTACAGATACTCACATGCCGTGAGGACCGACTCTGCACCGAGCTCCTGAATTAGTTTCGATTTGGCCATGCTGAGGGATATCAAGGTCTGTTTCTCCGCCCGAGTCGATTCTTCCTCTGGAACTCCGACCAGTAATCCATCCTGCTCCAATCCTCCGATAGAGCCACGATACAGTTCATGCTTATCGTCGATAACCCTAAATTTGTCGATTACCTCTGATCGCTGAGGGGCATACTTCCATGCGAGAAGTGCTAAGCTCGATCCACCTAGATAGCTGGCTTCTACGCCCTGCGAGTGTCCCGTTCCACTACTACTTCCTCCCCTGAATAGAAATCGTCGTCGAGGCCTGCAGTCCTGAACAAGTGGGTCAGAGCAGGTTCCTTTACTGTTTACGTCCAGACCTACCTTCGGCGGTGCTGATAGTTTGTCACATGGCTGACCATAATCCAAACATCGTCTACATCGCTCCTCATCTGGCACTGGCACACATCTAAACCGCTGCTCAGCGGGTACTCCGGAGCACCTTAGGTAACTCACTTTATCCGATGGGTCCTGCAGTAGTCACAAGCTCGATGGCCTCGCTGTCCTAAGCGTCTCCGAGAAGGACCGGCTTCCGGAGAGGCAGATCGTCTTTCCATAATGATATGCAGAATATGAAAATGGCGTCCAACCAGATTGGCAGAAGATACACTCCGGATTGATCATGCCCCGCAATGTCCCCCAGGCAAACGCGTCCCCGAGTTCCCCGAGACCGTACCCGAATCTCGGCTATTCCGCTCGTTATCTTTTGTCTGTCACCCATCTTGTTCTCGAATGCATCAGGATACAGCAAACATTCTTGCAATCACAAACTCTAACAACAGCGATCCCCACGACAAGATGACCGATCTCAAGAGTAAGCTACGCCTGGAGAACATGTACTCTGTACAAGGGGCGGTAAGCTAGACCGGCGAGGGTTCACTGAATAGGCAGACGATATTGATCACTGGTGGAGGAACGGGTCTCGGCAAAAGTGAGTGGGCGTTCTTGAGCTCGAACGGCAACAAGATAGGCTCATGCTCACCTCAGTCTTCGCTACAGCCTTCGTAGTCAATGGGGCCAAAGTTATCATCACAGGTCGGAGGACTGACGTCTTACAAGCCACCTGCGACGAAATCGGGGAGGGGATGTCTTGGTAATTCGGGATTGAAAACACAGGGAGCATTTGCTAATGGCTTTATAGGGTAGAAGGAGATGTTTCTACAAAACAAGGGGCAGAACAGATGATTCAGGAGGTTGCCAGGCACCACCCGGTAGTGAGTCGCGGAAAGCTCAATCCGTCATGAGAAGGTCTCGCGACTCATCCGTAGCTGGATACCCTCATCAATTGCGCTGGAGTCTCCGTCCCGTTCAAGAAGCCAAGCGATGATCATGAGAACCGTAGGTGATATTCGCCAAGCATGCTGACCTTGCTCAGCCGATGTCGCCCAAGACCTATTATCACAAGTAGACGAGTAATTCTTGAATCCATGTGTCTTCTGACCTGCTGACTTGCCCAGCGAAGATTGGGCCAGGACACATAGGGTGAACGTGAACGGTGGATAGTCTAGATAGTCTGATTGAGCGATGCTGATTGCATAGGACCTTATTTTGTGACCACATCAGCGATTCGGCTGCTTCGGAAATCAGAGAATCCCAACGTGATCATCATTTCATCGGTAGCAGGGTTGGCGAATCAAAGGTAAACACCACCCTGGTAGCACGAGTCTCAGTACAGTACTGACGATATGACAGGGCGAACGGTAGCTTTACCTATGGGGTATCAAAGGTGGGCGGCAATATGCTCTTCGAAACGTCCGTTAACAAAGCTTTAGGCCGGTGCTATTCACCTCTCTTCCATGTTGGCGGGACGGCTGCACCCGTGAGAAAAGTCTCGCTGAGATGTGACCTGGACTCATCTGGCAGTATGAAAATACGAGTGAATTGCATCTGTCCAGGAATTTTCCCAACGGAAATGACAGCTACGACAGGGCCGGATGGCGAACCCATCATGGGTAGAATGGCTTCGAAAGCTTTTCAGCGTAGTACCCTTGGTAAGTCTACTGTATTGATTTGCTGGTTTGACGGAATAGGTCGTGCTGGCAGACCGGAGGAGATTGCTGCTCCCGTCCTCCTCCTCGCTAGCAGAGGAGGGATGTATATGAATGACACCTGCATCAACATCGATGGTGGGAGATGGCTGGTAAGTCAAGCCCGATCCGGTTCGGAACCGACGCTGAGACACCAGGTCATGAAAGGCATTTACGATGGGCTGCATCTGCCAGCTGATAGCTACATAGACTAGTCTTTGGCCTTTCAAGCATAGTATATGCATGTTACGGTCTGCTGTGATTCCTAGTCCTGCGTAGTCTTTCTCGTTTTTTAGTACTCCTGGTTTATCGATCATTGCATCCACAATCTCCGAGTACCGTCTTGTAGACACGCCAAACCTCACCGAATTGTAGCGCACAGATTGGTCCTTCGTCTGACGACCGCCGCTGCTACTGTCTGGCCTGGTCAAATAATCACAATGGATCAAAGTTCATTTCAAATTCATAATGCACAGCTACATTACAATACGACATCTATGCTCCATGGCTGATAACACAACTTAACACTCCCTCTCGCTGGGCCTCTGTAACTTCTTGTTTATATGTACTACATGTACGGCACTGTTGCCCGCGGCATGTCATGGTCCGCTCAGAGCATGTACCGGAATGACGGCTGCTCCCTGTCGGTCATGTCTCGAGCCGCAGCGTCTTCCGGCTGCTCAGGCGCTTGTCCAGATTCTTCCAGTCTATTTCTTCGTTTGTTCTCCTTCCAATTCACAAATCGAAGTACCAGGAGATCCAAGATGGACAATCCGAAGAAGATAGCTAAAATGGTCTTGCCAGTTCGGTAGCCGGGAGCAGTGTGAGCTTGAAAGGTCTGGGGTCCGATCCAATTACCCGCACCATAGGCTACACGTCAATTGACTGACTTTGCGCCGGAAGCCTTCTGGACTTACCGATGATCTGAACAGCATTGGCGGTTGCTTTCTTGGTATACCCAACTGTGTTGGCACTGAGTGACGCCATGGTCAGTCCCCAGCCAGTACCAGCCGCCCCGATCAGGGAGTCTAATGAAGGTCAATACTGCTTCGATCGGGGAATTCAAGCGACCGAACTCACAACCGAATAAGAGTACCCCTTTGTTTGATTGTGGTCCAAGTAGCATGATCATACCTCCAGCGAAGGGCAGACACATAGCCAAAGCTCCAAAAGCTGTTCGATCTTGGAACCGATCGGACAGATTCATGACGACGAGTTTGCAGACCATGTCAATGATACCCAAAGGCATGTTGAGGAGGAGCGAGATACGGGGTGTGAAACCGAATGACTAGCCATGTCAGTGCTTCTGTCCAGCTCAACGGACAGTCATCGAACTGACGTTTATGATCAAGGATCCAAAGACACCAATACCACCCTGTCGCGATAAGCCAAAGACATTCGATATCAATTTGTAGTCTGACTCACGTTCGGAACATTCATGAACATGGAAAACATGAAGTAGAGGTATGTACGCGGGTCCAGAAACGCCTCCCGCACCTGATACCATTGCCAAGAGTAGTTTCCGATACCTTGAGCATTGCCGCTGATTCGATCTACAGCAATAGCTTTTTGTCGATCGTTGAGCCATCCAACCTTCAATTGTGAATCGGGCAAGGCATAGGCATAGAAGATCCCAGTAAAGAAGGTCAGGAGACCGAACTGTCTCGTCAGAATTGAAGTACTTCTGGTGTAAAACTTACCAAGATGTAGAGGACTCGCCAGGACTCGATAGCTGGGTTGACCAGGCCAGAGAGACCATATGCTACCGGCGAGCAGATGATGGTAGCAAGACCATTGGCTGCCAAGAATAGCGACATCCTTCCGGCTTGCTCGTTTCGTCGGTACCACATTGATACCATGAGGACGAATGCGGGAGTGATTGATGCTTCGAAGCTATTGTGTCAGCGACATTATAGACAGATCATAAGATCTCGACCTACAATCCCAAAAGAAATCGGCAGGCCAACAGAGCCTCGTAGCTAGTGCAAGCAGCGTGTAGGGTGAGAACGATGGACCAGGCAATGATTGTACCAGAGATAAATTTGCCGATGGGCATCTTCTTCATCACATACGTCGCAGGCAGTTGGGCGGCAAGATAGCCTGCGTAAAAGATGGATCTAGCGAGAGTCAGCTTGGCAAAATATGCAGTCAAGTGCGGCTTACCCACACCACGAATATTGGTTGGACTTCAGATCGAGTCCAATGTCTTGACGGATGTTCATCAACGATGCAAAAGTTAGAGTCTGCTTGTCCGCGAATTGAAGTCCATCTGTAGATTCGTAAGCTTATATCTCGGTCCTACCATGAAGTCACCTACATATCCAAACAAGGAGAGGCATTAGATGCCAATCAATTCGACGGAGTACAGCATTGCTTTCGGCCTCATCGTACTCTACTCCTTCAAGATGTGCCCGAGCGCCTAGATCGAGAACATTGCCGTGTCGCTTGACATACTCGTCACTGATCAATTCAGGTGAAACCTCTTGTGCAGTGCTGAGGTTGTTGTTCTTTTCGTCTTCCATCTTCGACATGATGGCGAGATGATTGAGTGGCCTATGAGAAAGACTGTATTGCATCAACACATGAGACTCTTATGTAGCCATTTGATGAGTGACTATCACGGCTCACCTGGCGAGATGGGCCGGAACACTCCACTTCGGTGTATCTCGGGGACGTTCGGGGTTGTGGAGACAGATAACTTTTACGCTCAAACCAAATTGCCGGCTTGGCCCATCGAGGAAGCAGACAGCTCGGGGAATCTACCCCAACAACGACTGGTATAACTGCGGGGTTATCATGCAGGTGATAAGGACGTCGGATCAAATGCTTATCTCGGGGACTACTTCGGGGTGGACTATCGGTTTGAAAGTCCCAAGAAATCGGCTTGCCGGACCGTGTATGTAACTGGTAAGCCAGTCGGTATTTTAGACCTTTGTATGATCTGCTGAATGATGCTTGGACCGTTGTACGCTGTGTCAAGAAGCTTCCAGGCGGATGCAGCGGTTATCTGATGAGGCGTAATTGAGGAGTTTGCGATTGGATTATCTGGAATTTACGGTAAATGACGGGAACATTTTTCTATGCGAGATTCTCATTGGTATCATGCAATTCATATGACGCTACATTGACAAGCTACCTGACTATCTACAGCTGGGCGATGCATTCGATCTCAACAGACGCATTAGGTCCACCTGGTAGCAAACCGGCCTGGATGCAAGTCCTCGCAGGTTTGGGTCCTTCAGGCAGGAACTGGATTCGTTAGCTCTAACTCCCTCAAACGACTCGTCAACTCACAGCAACAAAGGCCTCATTCATTGCTGATTGCGTCAGCTATGCTCCCAACAGTATGTGTAAATCACTTACTGCCCATCTCGGCCATGTCTTTCAAGAAAACTGGCAGAGTCAGCTGACATCCAAGTGATTCCAGCCTAGACGGGCTTATCCGACTCACTGTTGAACTTGACGACTTTCTCAAGAGACGACCCGGAAAGCTCTAGGACCTTCTTCAAGTTACCAAGGGACTCAAGCTGTCAGACGTCAGCATACTGCTGAGAGCTGGGTCATCCATATATTTACCGTGGCCGCTTTGATCTCGCCCATTCCGACCTGACCACTGCAGAAAACAAGTCCTGGCACCTTGACAGCGGGGCCTGATCTGTCAGTCATCTGGCTTGTATTGATAGGCCACAAAGGTTGACTTGCTGTTGTGGGGCTTGAGTGGGAACTCGCTGCTGCTGATGACTTCTTTAGACATGATGGAGAGTGTAGTGTTCTAGCGGGATTGTTTGAAGGCGATAACGTCTCAGGTGGTATTGCTTATTATTGGGAAATGCAAATGGGGTGTCAAGGTAAATCTGTCTTTTATATTCATCAGCAGCTGAAACCATAGCCGAATCACATTGTAAACATCCATCCCGAGTTAGCCATTCGGGGACATTCGGGGACCGATCAGATTGTTCGACCCCGAATTCTTTCCCGAGCGTCATTTAATCAGTTCCCCACGAAGCCTCCCCGAGATATGTCGATCTACGGTCAAGAGCTGCCGATGCAAGGTATAAATCACACTAAGGTGGGGACCGGTTTATCCAGACACCCTTCAATCGATTAACAATGGCCGCTTCATTCAACCCTCCTGATCATTCCCAGAAACCCGAGATCCCTTTTTGGGTGCCTCCCCCCAAACCTACCGAGAACTTGGACTATGCCAAACTTCACACCATCGAACTCTCTCTTGTCGACTCGCCGGACCCCGCTGTTCGGGCTAAGTTGATCGAGGTTGCCAAAGAGGCGATCCGTGATGACGGGTTCCTGTACTTGACCAATTATGGTGTTTCTCTGGAGCAGGTATGCATCACTTTGTTCGGAATAGCCTGGGCGTTAATGACTAGCTCCACCGACAGTTCAGTATCGCTCACTTTCTTCACCGGAATATCTCGGAGGAGGACAAGGATCGACTGCATTGGGACCCGCAAGGCGGTCTATACGCAGGATACAAACCCCCCTTCGGATGGCGAGCAAGTCTTCTCATCCTTGAACTCATTCGTGACTGACGATGTAGACGATCAAAGGAAAACCTGACGGTATCTCCCAGTTCAACTTCTACGACGAAGAGTACAAGGATATCAACAAAGTCCCAAGTTGCATCCACCCATACATGGATGAGATTACAGCCTTCACCGAATATCTCACCCGCTCGGTCAATCGTCGACTACTCCGATTGCTCTCGTGGGTTCTGGAGATGCCCGACGAATACCTTTGGGACAACATCGAAAGTCATTCCGGGCCTGTTAACGAAGGCTATCTACGACATGCCCTTTTCCACCCCTTCAAACATCAAGAAAAGGGAATGGGCGAGGGCTTGAAGATGTTTGGACACACCGACTTCGGTACCACCACTCTGCTGTTCTCGGTGCCAGTCACGTGTCTTCAGATCTGGGGCCGTGATGCTATATGGCGATACGTTGAATACGCTCCTGGTGCGCTTGTTGTCAATATTGGTGACACACTGGAGCGTGAGTGTCCACTCAGCCGGCTTTCAGGCAAATTGACTGACATCTCATAGTTGTATCTGGAGGACATTTCCGAGCTACCCGACACCGAGTCGCCCAGCCGCCAGACTCGCAGTCGACCTTTGAGCGATTGTCACTAGTCTGCTTCAACGGCTCAAAGGGCGATCTTAGGATGCAGCCATGCTGGGGTAAGTACTAATATTCATACCGCGGTTGAAGTACTGATGACCAGAATCCCCTCTGATTAAGCGTGAAGGCTGCTTTGAATCTCAGGGCGCCTACAAGGAGTTCAAGGCTCTTCAAGACCAAGGAATTCCGGTACCGACCAACAAGGAATGGCGAGAGATCTCGATTGCCAAGACTCGACACCCGACAGATGATCCTGAGTTCAAGCAGGTCGAGGTGAATGGCGTCAAGATGTTTGAGGTGGTTCACCTTGGTGTTAGGGTTTTGCAGCCTGTCTAGGCCTCAGACCTTTTGTATCAGTATTTCGATGTATGCTCGTGATAGTCTTCTGCCCTCCGGTCAGCTCACTATCGCCTCTAAGGCTCATAAATGTAGCCAAAACGCTCATGCCGATCCCTCGATTGTGCTCTATCCTCTTTTCCTCGGCGAAAGCACCAGCGCTTCAAATGATCCTTTCAAGTGGATATCGACTCTGCTTTGACACGGACCTCCTTCAAGGCCTTGTGCTCCTTTCAAACCCCGGACCGATCTAGTGCTCCACGAAGTCGTTTGATGTCCTCATAACAGACAAAGATTCGGCTCGGTGCTCAATCTTCTCCATCATTAGTCAATCCTCCAATTCAGCTACTCTGTGCCTCAGCGTACTTCACTACATTGATCATGCCTTCGACAGTCAAGCAGAACTTGCACAAGAAGGTGTGTTCTTGCCCTTCGGTCCACCTGCGATATGCTGAGGGTGTATAGAAGTGGGACCGAATCGTTCTCTGTCACGCCGTCGAACATGCCGATCCGATACTGGTCTGGGGTGAGCCAATCGACACCCTCATCGACGTTGGCCTTGCGATGGCGAGTCAACCTCCCAAGAAGGTCAAGGTCAGGGTTTGGAGTATGACCAATCCTGAAGACGCCGTTGCTCAAGCGACTGAGGAAATTGTGACGGTCAAGACGCTATTCTGTCCTGTTGACACTGTACGACCTCGACAATCAGGGCAACCCGTCACTCAAGAGGCTCATCAGGACGTGAGTCTATTATACGTCACACCCGTCTGCGATTCGCTAGCTGATCGATGTAGTCCGAGCTACATGATCGTACCACCACGGTAACGGCAACGACTGATCCTGCGTACTCGATTACTCACACAACCACTGCGACCTGCTTTTCCGCCATGAAAGGGCCACAGCTGTTGAGATCTTCAAGCAAGCCGCTCATTCTCCCTGATATCAGTCACTGTCCGGATTCATGCACATTCTCCCCAGCAATTGAAGGAAATGAAGAGATGCTTCTGATGCTGCAGTTCATCATCTTGCTGAAATCCGCACATGGTCCGATAGCCGAGGCTGATGCCATCGACTATGTCGCTGGCTATACTTGGGCAGTGAGCTCAGCAGTAAGGAATGCTGGAGACCTATCGCCTCCCGGGCCAGGCTATCAGGGTATGTGTGTCAGAGCAGAGATCAAGTCGCACGCTCACGACAGCAGGAATCGATGCTGTTTCTCCTTTTGGACCGGTACTCATCGACCCTCGAGTGCTACCTGATCCAGCTGAGATGACTGTCAGGGTGTTTATCAATGGTGAGGAGAAAGAAGTCCAAGCGCAAGGTGCTAACTTGAAGGCTGTGCGAAGGTGAGGGTTTTGTTGGCCATGGTCTCGCTGAAAGTCATGCTAACGTACATTCAGATCAGTCATGCATTGTATCAACGACGGCCACAGTATCGCAGGAGGCGCATTGATCATGAACGGTGCGCCAGCTGGGCAACTTGGGAAGAAAGAGCCGGCTATCAGGATCAGAGAGTGCGACAAGCTGGTAATTGAGGCGTCGCATGGGATCGGTCACTTGGTCAATTCCATCTACCACGAGCGAGTGCCTGTAGAAAGGTACAGTTGAAATGAGGAGGAAGTGGAGAGTACCTAGCTTGATCGCAGTAGGTGGAATGTCAATTGGGTCGGGGTGTGTGTTTGCTATCGTATTTACCATATGAATCGTCTGCGATTTCCGGTAGTAACATTTGCACAAGACAGACAAAAAACGCCGAAATATAAGTATCTTTGCGCAACATAAGCAACGCGACAAGATTGAATTTACGCTTCATCCAGAATAAGCCTTTGCCCAAAGCTTCCTTTCAGGCCATGGAACATCATAGGCATGAGAGCCCTGGTGCACATTCGACTTTCTCTCATCAACAGCTCGGCAAGCTATCTAGACTAATCAGAGCCAACATACGCAGATGTCTTGTACAACACAAGATACGGTACATCGTCACCAGTGACAGCTGTCGGGTGTGCTCACTGACACCAGAAACATGAACGGACCCACTTTGTGCTGTTCCAGGGCGTGGAGCATCCCGATCCGAACTTGCTGTGGGGCGAACCCCTGGATCGCCTTCTCGACGTCGGGCTCGCCATGGCAAGAGTTCCACCCGTACCTGTCAAAGTACGGGTATGGGATATGATGAGCCCAGGTGATCTCCTGGCGAAGCCCACCAATGAGATCGTCACTGTCAAGACTTTATTTTGTCCCATTGACACCAAGCGAAGCGAAAGCATAGGTGATCTGAATGAAAATCAGCAAGAGTCTGGCCCACAAGTGCGTGTCGTTCGCCCTCATTGGAACTGCTTAGTCTGACCTACATAGCCTGATGGACGTGAACAGCTCAAATACGAGAGCTCGGGCAGCGAAACAGCCACCAAAGGCGCTTCACCTCAACTCGCGGAACGCTACGACAAGCCACTCAACCTACTCGACACCACCTTGTCCCCAAATACCGTCACATTGGTTCCGAAAATCACCGATCATGAGGAGATGCACCTCGAGGTGCAGCTTGTGATCGCCACGAAGGCGTGTAGCAACAGGGCCTTGAGCCTCGAAGAGGCGTCCTCGTACATCGCGGGATTCACGGTTGTCATTACCTCTTCAATACACGCCATTAATGACTATTCTGGGACGGGACCAAGTCGATGTAAGCTCCCCGTGTGATCATCTTTATATACATCGCTGACAACTGCTCACAGCTGTTGAAACTTTCTGCCCATGTGCTCCAACACTCATTACTCCGGAGATGCTGCCCGATCCTCGACTCTTAAAGGTGTGGGTGACCATTAACGGCATGAAGTGCGATGTCAACTTCAATCGCCCAAGTCTTCGCACAATCCAGGAGTGAGTCTAATAGCGGCCTCCAAGCTCAACAATGATCGCATACTGATACCTAGTTGTATCGTTTCGTGGGCCAAGCGAGGAATGATGACGGACGAAACTTTCATCAGGATCGGAAAGTCAAAGGAGAGGATGAGGAGGCGAGGCCCCACGGCGAGGATAATGCGAGGTGAAGAAGTGATGTTCAAGGGCTCCCATGGTATTGGCCATTTCCTGCACACCATACACAAGGAACGACGCCCCTGTCGCCCACCACCTGAGTGACGGGTCGATGAAGAGCGATACCAGGAGAACATGCATCGTGACCCGTATACAAATTCAGAGAACTGTGCTTGAACGCCATTGGCGGCAAGGGTAATGCGAGACTCGAACAATTGCCTAGCTCCGTCGCGTCTTAGGCATGTCGCAATAAACCAATCCCTTCAAACGGTCATTTCTCCCTGAGCTCCTCCAGGAATATATACTGCACGATCTTGACGTCCAGAGGCTGGAGTCAAGACTCCCCTATCAGTAACTTAAACCTCATCCACCCGCACAACGGCCTAGACGATCAGGGGGCCAATCCAATGCCACCGATTAGCCACATGTCGATGTCAGGCACGCATCAATCGAGATCGACAGTCCGGTTACAATAATGTCTACATCTAACACCATTCTGTGCCATTTGCATTGGTCGCTATAACCACCCCAATCGTCCGACCCAGTCAGGAGGGCTCTGGATTCGTATATAATGTCGAATTCATTCAAACGAACAAAGTCGGCTCGAAACTCGCGCGTGACGCTAATCACGGCCCAGACTCCACCGCGAGATATCGTCAAGCCAGAACCAGCTTCCCCACTCAATACTGTCTCCGATATTGAAGTAGCTCCAACGCTTCGCAGATCCTCCAGGTCGACCCCGAAAGGTAAAAATAGCCAATCATCGGCTACGACCTTGGATGTCTCGTCATACTCCTACGCTCCTGCTACACCTTCACCACGTAAACGGGCGAAAATCGAATATGTAGATACCAAGCCGGATCTACTTACACCGATCAAAACGGAATCGAAACCTCCAGTTGGTACACCAAAGTCTTCGGCGAAGAAATTGCCCCAGCTGGCTCTGGATAAACCGCATAAAGCGCCTGAGAAATGGGAGGAGCAGTATCGGTTAATCGAGAGGATGAGACAGGGGATTATCGCTCCTGTCGATAATATGTGAGTCTTGAAATGCGAGAGCATTATCTTGTGCTGAAGATTTACAGGGGCTGTGAACGACCGAGAACAACAGTGAATGCGGATCCTAAGGTGAGTGTCTACTTATGGCGTTCAGACATCAAGGCTCACTTCCAGACATTACGCTTCCACGTCCTCATATCCCTCATGCTGTCCTCCCAGACCAAAGATCCGGTAACGTCAGCAGCGGTCACAAATCTTCATCTCGCCCTTCCCGGTGGTCTCACTGCTCACTCGCTAGCCAACGCATCTGTCGAGGAAGTTCACGAATGCATCGACAAAGTTGGCTTCTGGAGGCGTAAAACCGAG
Organism: Cryptococcus sp. GC_Crypt_2; assembly: GCA_026538405.1. Taxonomy (NCBI): domain Eukaryota; kingdom Fungi; phylum Basidiomycota; class Tremellomycetes; order Tremellales; family Cryptococcaceae; genus Cryptococcus; species Cryptococcus sp. GC_Crypt_2. The sequence goes on along the minus strand of JALPCC010000070.1, from coordinate 61,289 downwards.
TATATCCAAGACGCAGCTAGAAAGTTGCTGGAGCGAGAAGGAGATGATAAAGGGGATGTTCCCAATACTCTGGAGGGTTTATGCGACCTAAAAGGAGTCGGACCTAAAATGGCTTTCTTGGCTTTACAATGCGCTTGGGATATGTGAGCTGTCTCTCTCAGTGGTTACGCTCGGGGCTGATATTGCAGAAACGCCGGGATCGGCGTGGATGTACATGTACATCGTATCACCAATCGACTCCGATGGCATAAGCCTCAGACTACCAATGCCGAGCAGACCCGACTGAATCTCCAGTCTTGGCTACCTTCAAATCTCCATAAATCCATCAATCCACTCCTAGTCGGCTTTGGTCAGGTAAGTCAGATCAATCTACGTGCTGTTCAAATGTTGATAAACAGGTAATCTGTCTTCCAGTAGGACCCAGATGCGATCACTGTCTGCTTGCTACAGCTAAATTATGCCCATCACGCGTCGCCAATATCAAATCAGAGGGAAGAAAAGAGGTAGTGTATACATTCACCCACGATGATGACGACGATGCCAAGACTGGAGCTAAGCTGGAAGTGAAATACGAGGAAGGGTCACCGCTGAGAGAATCGAAGGATGATCCGGAGGCCCAAGATGAGGTATTGGAAGAACCGGGATTGAGGGAGGAGGCGGTTTTGGAGGTACTGGATCAGGTTGATGGGGTCAAGGATATCGGGGCATGATGTGACGGGTAAGGGACAAGGCAATATGGTGCTCATTATGGGAGTCTAGGTCATCGGTCGAAAGGCGACCATCGCCTTTGCGGAACAAGATTGAGCAAGGACAATTCATGACTCATACCCCTCAATGTTTTGGGGGACAGCCCAATTCAGCTCGAAAAATGCAAAACATCAAGTCCATACCTACCCGACTCCCATCATCATGCAACTTCATGTTTGCCTAACCCGACCTCTCAACACTCTGACTCACATCACCGCACCCACATAACACGACAAATTACCATGGCAGTGACGACTCTCACTCTATCAGTCTCTCGGCATATCTGCCTGAATGCGCATTGCTGCGTACGATTAGCGATAAACAAGTTGACTCTATATTGTCGGCGATCACAAGCTCGTTCTCTCAGTGTTATGGTGGTGGAGTCGGCTGGGATCAAGCTAGTTCCGTAAACAGAAGTAATATCGATGGAATCGAGTGGAGTGATATGGGCCCCCTTTGAAATTCGAGTGATGGCAGGTGGAACCAAGGAACAGCAAAAAGGGAGGAAAATGTCACTGATGGAGTAGAACGACGGCTGTATTGCGCAGCGGCGTGAAATATTCGTTGCGTACACTGAAAGTGTGCCTTTTGTCAGTGTCATGTCGTTGCTTAGTGGACGAAATGATGATGCAGTAATTCATGTTCTACGAGTGCAATGAATGATATGAACACTTCTACTCTCTTCCCTGCCCTGTCCATCCGCTTCTCATCTGTTTCTCTCTCCCACCGCATGCCCGTCCGGGATATGACACTACATGCCAGACATGAAATTAAATCCGGACGAGTAGGCCATTGGCTTGACGGCGGGATGAGGTACAGCTTCGAATTGATGATATGAAAGTTGACCGTCGGATTGCATTCGGACATATGCGGCCTGTTGTCAGCGTCGTTTTCATTGATAACCATTGTACACGTGACCAAGCAGAAGTAGGAAGACCGAGGATTGGGGGATGACTGGTCATATGTAAGGTGTCAGAGAGCCAGAAAGGACTTACCTTGTTACCGGTAGTATCACAATAGTTAGGACAGCTAAATGTCGTAATACACAATCCATCATGCTCAATCGCATATCCATCTTGCCTTACTTCATGTGACCGAATGACGGCGGTGACCTTGTTGAGTTCACACCAACGTTTCGTGACATCTGGACCGAATCCTAGGCCTACTCCCTGTTTATCAGCTTGCGCTTGGTCTCTTCTTTACGGTTGTTCCACCATTCCTATATCAAGGGTTTTCACCTCGCTAGAAGACAAGATGACTCACTCTCTTTGATGGACCTCGACCTTGTTGAGCTTGGGGATCTGTCCACAGAAGCTGGGTCATCAGGTCCGATCTCGAGACAGTCTAGATAGGAAGGAACACTCACTTCGCACATGAGACCTTCCTGACCAGGTTGTCGCCCATAACTGATATCAGTCCTCGAGTCTTTGCGATACAGAGACACACTTACCGATCAATTTTAGCGACCTCCTCTAAGGTGACTCCATCTTTACTGACAGGTGGACCACCATGACAGATGAAGTATCTCTTCCGACCCGCGTCATCGAGAATTGCAGGGGCTGAGCCTTCTGATTTGAGATTGGAAGGATTCGAGCCAGCAGACATCAAGACTGCCAGTGGGACTGGATATCAGCTCGGAGACAAGGCGCAAAATCTAGGACATCTCAAAAAGACGCGTAAGAAGGGAACGTGATGATCGAGATAGAGGAGTAATGGATGAGCGAGGAAGAGATGACTTACGGGCAGTAAAGACGTCGGCAAAGAGCTTATAAGTCATATCTCCATATTTCGATTTCGCCTCTCCTTCGAATCCGTAGACCTTGTTCATATCTATGGTCAGCTATGATCATAAAAATGAAAAAGCTTGCTTCGGGTGGAATTGTGATTGTGGTAGAAGCAAGAAATGTGGAGTGGGGAGAAAAGTTGCTACTCACCATTTGTCTCGTGATTACCCCTATTAAGGTGAACTCGATCTGGCCACATCCACTTTAAGGCGAATGCGGTGAGAGCGACCTCAACTGATCGTCAGTTTGTACTAGCTCCTAGTTAGTCATGCTACTTACCAGACCATGACCCTCGATCGACTAAATCTATATTGTCAATTCTCGACCTGGGGGTGATGTAGCCTGCCGCGGCTGCTCATAGAACCTACCTCCTGTATTATTAGCTCTGTGTATCAGGTGGTACGGGTAGCTTACCATTGAATACTAGCATATGCTTTTCGGAGGGTAAGCCAATCATCTCGAGGAGGTTCACCACGTCAAAGAATTGCTAGACATGAGCGTTACCCGATACTCTCGGCTCTACGAGCTAGCCGTTTAGACAGGCCCATCTCATTATGGGTCGTGCCTTTGTCGAGGTTTGAATGATCACTCACCCCATGCGTATCTCCAATAACATCACAAACGACCCCCTCCTCCACTGTCCTGCTGACCATGCTCCTCTCCTTATCTACAATCCCCTTGACACCCAATATGATCTCCCATACCACCCTCTTGGGTAATTTCCCTCCTGTCTTGAAAGCCTCGATCATCCCTTCTACGAATTCTAATGTCGGTTTATATCGTCCACCTTTATCGGTTGGGATGGTGGGCAGTGGGAAGTTGTAGGATGAAGAATCAAGGTCGCATGCGCCTGATGATATTGCTGATACACATTTTGAAGATGCTGATTCGGTTTCTCCTACTGAAATTGCCTGATTTTATTAGTTTATATTTGCCGAGCGGTTGATCGAGAAATCAAAGAAGACGTCGGCATGATTTGCCAAGGTGGGGGAGAGGGGTCTGTGCGGAGAATTGATAGAAAGAGACGTCAGATACCAACATACCTTCTCAAACTCTATCCTCCTAACTAATTTGATAGTAGCATCAAGCTGAGATCGGATAGCTGTATTCCCCGGATCAAGTTTCAAGGCTGATTTGAACGATTTGACAGCATCTGTAGGTCGAAGGATAGCGAGGTAGGACAGACCACGCCTATAGTATGCCTTGGCGTAATTTGGGTTGATCTCGATAGCCTTTGCTAGACTAATCAGTACGGAGCAAAAGACCAGTAGAGGGAAAGAACACACTAGCATCTGCGATAGCAGCTCCATGCTCCTCCATTCTACTTTTGCTCATTCCTCTATTGTTCCATAATGTAGAGTCTTTTGGGTTTAGAGCGATAGCATCCGAGTATAGATCAATAGACTGATTGAACTCCTTGGCTGAATCGTCAGCACGGCCTTTGGTGTGAAATTGGGATAAGATTGTAAGAATTCCGGTAACACCATGGTAAGGCAGGCGATCTTATACAATTGCGCATCTCTTCCTTGTTGCCCTTATTCCCGACGAACTAGTAACGGTGACTTACCGGCAAACGCCTTGTTGGCCTTGACCTTCAGGTCAGCAGCCTGCTCCCTATCCTGATCCGTGATTATCTTGTCCATATCCACTTCTTCTTCTAGCTCCCCATCAGAACCGACTAAACATCAGTTCTGCTATACACAAGGGATATTCAGATACTCACGCGAGAGACCAGCAAGAGAGGTAGCGCTCAACACCGGACTGGGAAACGGTGTCAGATCGTCATCATATGGTGTCGAGCTCGATCCAGACGAGGTGGCCTCATCTTCTGTCCCTGTAATCATCGACGAGATACTATTGCGCAGATCCTCATCCTCTGTAGGTGTTGCCATCATGTATTGAGTATATGTTGGTCTAAATAAAGGGAGAAAGAGTGATCGTCAGACATTATTTCACCGGTGATCAACGGAAGTAAATATCGAGTGGAGGGAAAGGAAAGGGGATGCTGTATTGGGATGTGTCGAGGTCAAGCATGCATGCATACAAGCGATTTGACCAGCTGGCACATGGGAGTATACCAGATCGAGCTCGCGAAGCTGCGCAAAGAGACAACAGCCGATGCAAGCAATCGGGGTGACTGATCAATGGGTTTCCTAATAAACCTCCACCTCCTCTAAGCCGCACCAACCTTCAACGTGATTCAACTACCCATAGTATCAACCTCCCCTTCTGATGAAATACCGACTCATCCTGCACTCGGCGCGATGGCTGTTAACCGAATTTCCGCAAGGCTCATGTATACATGCTCGGTCGTTGTAGAAGAGCCGACAAAGTATCGCTAGCTATCGAATATTGACCGAGAACACGTTGCAAAACCCCCCGATCCTTGGCATTTCAAGCTGAGCGATGCTTCTCGGATCGTATATATAGCTGAGTAGAATCTCGGTCTGATTCTTTTCAACTCTTCACATCAATCATACTTTTCTCACCATGTCGGTCGCTAGACAACTCAAGTATGCTGTATTGGGTACAGGACGAATGGTGAGACCTCTTCTCGGCTCAGGCGTTGCGCTGATAAACAGGGAGCTAGACACGCCCAGAATGTAGCTTACAGAGCACCGCGAGCAGAACTACTGTCGGTTTGTGATCCTAGGACAGATGTTTTGGAGTCTTTGCGATCAAAGCTACCTCCCTCGGTACAGCAGTTCAAGTCTGCCGATGAATGCATGGATCAAAAAGGGTTGGAGGCAGTCTTGATAGCTTCCGAGACCAGTCTACATGCCGAGCTGGCCAAGAAAGCTATGGATAGGGGTCTTGTGGGTCTCATATAAGTGACATGAGATAAGCTGATATATAGCACGTTCTATTGGAGAAACCTATTTCTATCGACCTAGAGACTAGTAGGGATGTTGTGAAGCATGCAGAGTCGAAACCAGACTTGAAAGTCATGGTCGGCTTCTCGAGACGTTGTGAGTCTGTTACTCGTCTAGTCCTTCATCCGGTGAAGATGCTCATGATAGTCGACGAATCATACCAAGCTGCTCACAGATGGATCACTTCCGGTCAAGCTGGACGTACTCACCTCATCCATTCATGTACAAACGACTTATACGACTCAACCGGTTTTTTCGTCCAATATAGTCAAGCCAGTGGGGGTATCTATGTTGATTGTGGTGAGTAAATTCTGTATTCATGCTCACTTGACCCGTTTCCACTTTACTTGAAAGCAAGAAATAGGCTGATGCGCAGGAATACATGACATCGATATCGGCAGATGGCTTCTCTCAGCGTCCGATACTCCCACTCCCAAGCGACAAGTCCATAGAGTATTCGCAACAGGTCAAAATACTCGTCACCCCGAACTCGCCGAAAGGGGTGATTGTGACAACGCTCTTGGTACAGTGGAGTTCACGAATGGGAAAATCTTGACTTTCCATCTAAGCAGGACGTCAATGCATGGACATGATTGTTTTGCGGAGATCTTCGCCGAGAATGGAAAGATGGTTATCAATGGGTGAGTCCGAGACTAATCTGAGGTCACGTTCGGTCTGTTTTAAAGCTGATGAGCAGGAACCCGATGCTGAACAGGGCGGAAGTGAGGGATGTTCATGGCGTGAGGACCGAGTCTACGTATGTTTACTCTTCATACATGATCTCACGAATGCCAGAAAGCTGACCCCAGTCCGACATACTACGAGCGATTCAAGGAAGCATTCGTCAACGAGGTTAACGCGTTTACAGATGCAGTTCTGGACGATAAGCGTAAGTCCTCCTGAGCTGTCTTCCGGAAACAAGATGGATAGGGTTGTCGAAACTGACGTCCAGCCTTACCAGTCAACGTTCAGGATGCGTTGGAGGCTAGTAAGATTGCCGCGGCTCTAACGCATTCATTCAGGTTCGGTCATCCAGTCTACTTCGATGATGCCGGAGAAGCTATTCTCCAATGACGTCGTGAGTCTCACCTCGAAAGGGGATAATAAGACTCTGGGCCTAGTGGGCACTGGAGGGGAGTAAGCCGTATGAATGTAGACACAAATGCATGCGATGATTTGACTTTCTGCATGCATCAATGCAACAAGCCGACAGGCTCACCGGGCCGGGCGGAGCGGACAATCTTTGTAGCGAGTTGCCAAGAAAGCCCGACCAAGTACAAGAATGCTGAAGGGAGAGATGCTGTCACGGCTCAATCAATCTCTCTACCTGTCTTTCGGTCCACGAGACGAGAGCGCCCCTCAACAAGAATTCGCTCCGGCATGTCAGAGTCCAAATACCCGCAAAACATCCCCAACACCTACCCTCACCAGCTCCTCCGGCTATCACCGCCCGGCTGCTCATCATTGTACTTCAACTACTCTGCATATAGTCCCGATGCTCAATACGTGGTCATATCGACTCCAGAAGGTATATCACGCCTGAAAGTGGGTACATGGGAGCTAGAGTCTGTAGCGAATATTGAAGGAGAATGGAAATTGTTATTCACAGGCAGGAGAAGCGGGAGAATATGGTACGAAGTCAATAAATCCGAGATCTGGACCGTCGACATCACCGACACCCCTTCTGGATCAAGTAGGATCAAGATTTGCGATATACCTCCTGGGTCAGAGGTACAATCGCTCAATGCGGACGAAACACTTTTAGCCTGCGTACGGGTTGAACCATCCTTCCGTCACCCGATGCTCGATTTCTTTGCCAACAGGGACAAGAAGACTGACCAATTCGATTATCGAGCCCAATGGCCTGATGGTACCGAGATGTCATATGCGGATGCTAAAGAGGTGAAACTGTCGCAAAGGTTGGAAGCTGAAGTACCTATGGAGATATTCACTTTGAATACGAGAACTGGGGAACAGAGGGTAGTGAGGAAGAGTACGGATTGGTTGAATCATTTGATGTTTTCACCAACCGATCCAAAGGTGTTGATGTACTGCCATGAAGGACCTTGGCATATGGTCGATCGATTGTGGTATATCACTCTCGACTCTTCAGCCGAAACCTCATCCGACTGCCCGCCTACACCGATCAAGGTCCACGAAAGAAGAATGAATATGGAGATAGCAGGTCACGAATGGTTCTCTGCAGACGGTCAAACTATATGGTACGATCTACAAACCCCTCGTGGTCAATCATTCTGGGTCGCAGGCTATCATATTCCAACAGGTCAACGTCAATGGTATCACCTCCTTCGAAACGATTGGTCGGTCCATTTCCATTCAAACCCCACCAACTCTCTATTCTGTGGTGATGGTGGAGACGATACGATGGTCGCTCACGCGGATGATGCAAAGTACTTGTACCTATTTACACCGATGGATACGCCAGATGTAGCAGGGTTGAAGGCTTCCAACAGTGATGATCTCGTCAAAGGCGGTTACTTTGATAGGGAGAAGATAGTCGATTTGAGAGGCAATGACTATAGATTGGAACCTAATGCTAATTTCACGCCGAATGGGGAATGGATCATCTTTAGAAGTAATATGGAGGGAGAGATGGCGGTCTACGCAGTCAAGGTAGAAGCTGATAAGGAGGTTTGAGAGGGATGTGGGGACGATAGTAGAGGGAAGCTAAGGTGTTTGCATGATTACATATGAACTACTCGCTACACCCCGACTTCATATCTACATGCGCACAACCTGAGACGCCCTCAGATATTTGCTGGAATCAGATGCAGTACACCTCAGCGTGTGCCTAGATCGGTAGTCGATGACCGGGCCGTTAACGTTGTTGTCGACTACATCATTTCTTCGAGTGACATCATGTAAACGTAAACCGTCATCAACCGTCATACTCACCTCATATTCGCCCGTAGTTAGTACATAAGGTAATGAGCTGCATCATCAACATACATGTCGTTTCTGCGATCAACACTTCGTTCGCCCACTCGCACAATCCTCCAAGCTCGATCAAATAGTACGATGTCTGAACAATCACATCTCCTCGCGTCGAATGTCTTTACCTGTAAGGGATTGACCGCAGTCGTTACTGGTAAGCTTTGCCTTCTGCGATGGATGATTGAGCTGATTTCAGGCGGTGGTACCGGTATTGGACTTATGCAAACCCTCGCCCTAGCTCAAAACGGTGCCAAGGTATACATCACTTCTAGAAACGAGGAGAAATTGAATGATGTCGCCAAGAAGTACGAGTCTTCCGGTGAAATCGTACCTATTGTAGGCGATATCACAAGCAAGGATGGAATTAGCAAGATTGTAGAACAGATCTCCAAAAGTTCCCCTAATGGTATCAACGTTTTGTAAGTACCTCAATCTATACGACTCCCCAGACAGAGCTGATGACAGGTTCAACAACGCTGGTATCGCCGGAGAAGGCTCAAGAGAGGGATACGAGAAAGTAGACGATGTCGAGAAATACAGCCAGCAGCTACTCAGGAGCGAGTTCAAGGAATGGGATGATATACTCAGAACAAACATTACTGCTCATTACGTACGTTTCAGCTAATCTGACTACTTGGCAAGACGATCTGCAGCTCACAGGTAGTTTACTGCCGCGGCCTTCCTACCATTATTGAAGAAAGGTGGTGATAATACCAAAGACTACGCTTCTCAGATCATCAACACTACCTCCATTTCTGGTCTCTTGAAAGGCTCATCCGGCGGACAATTCGCTTACGCCTCTAGCAAAGCGTCAATGGTACAGGTCAGCTACTTTGTCCCAGAGATTTCGATGGCCACTGACGAGTAGATGACGAAAGTTATGGCATCTGAATTTCTACACCTCAAAATCAGGGTTAATCAGATTGCAGTATGTCCCCCATTTGTTTCACGCATAAGCTGATATGCAGCCCGGTATCTTCCCTTCCGAGATGACTGCCGGTGGTTCCGATGAGAAAACTCACAAGTCCGATTTGTCTGATACTGAGAAAGGCAAGGGTTTACCATCTGGTCGACCTGGAAGTGAAGTAGACATGGCTGCTGCTACACTCTATCTGGCAAGTTATGGAGGTGTATTGTGAGTATCCCATTGTCGATGCAAGATATTTGCTGATGCCCCAGCCTCAATGGGCAGGCCTTGTGGCCCGATGGAGGAGCTACTGTTGCGAGCCCAAGCTCCATCTAGGGATGAGTTAATGGTAGGAAACGAAGCGGAAGTTCATGTTTGTAGTTCAATGATGTATATAGCTTTTAGCCATCGAACACGTCTCTCTGTCGTGGATGCTCGCCAATCCTCAACTCACCGCATGAAGCCATGCTGACGCTAGCAGCTCAGATGGATCTTTTTCCGGAACGGACTCTTGGCATCAAGGGTGACCAGCTGACATTAACGCGCCTATCCCATGACTAGAAATCGCGAAAATGCAGGAAAGCCACTTGCGACAGTGCCAAGCCAATTGAACCTCGGATCTGTCTCATGTCTCTCCAATTCCCGACGCCGGCGGTAAGGCTATTTGCCAAGCTTTCGTCATTACCGAGGGAGCCCATTGTGCAAAGGGGTAGAGCGTGGTGGGTGACAAGCTGACCCCACCGGGTTTACGGGCGTCGAGTGATACAATGACGGGGGTTTTACGGAATCTTGGAACAGGCGATTCCGGGGAGGCTGGTACCGGGGCTGCCCTGTAAATGTATATAACAGGTGACTGACGCCGGTCAATAAGCGATCTCAGTCTCCAACCATCTCACTTGAAATCACAACGAATCTTAGCAAGATGTCTATGGAGAAAGGTCCCAAGACTGGACCAGCCGAGTTCGCTGGTGTCGATATCACCAATGCCAATACCAATACCACTCCACGAAATGCCTCAGTGTCCGATACGATTGTGGCCGGACAAGAAGAGTTTGACATGCCAGATGTCGATCTGGCACATGCGGCTAGCTTGAAGCCAACTCGTGTCACTGGCCAGAAACTGCTGTGGTACATCACCTTTGTTTGTGGTACAGGGGTACGTCTTCCGAATGAGCAAAGCTGATTTCAGTTCATCTGCTTCGGATATGATCAAGGTGTTTTATCGTCACTGTTGACACTCCCTTCTTTTATCGAGACATTCCCCGAGACGGCTAGTGGTTTTGGAAGTGCTCAATCGTTACTTGTCGCCATTTGTATGTTGTTGCAAGCTCGAATGGACTTTGCTGACTATCAGATCTTATCGGATGTATGCTTGGAGCATTGCTGAACTTGTATGTTGGAGATTGGCTTGGGCGAAAGAAGACAATCTACGTGTGAGTTTCAACTCCGACCGTATGGTCTCGAGGCTTATATCGAAGTGGTGCCGCGGGTATCGTAGTAGGCACGATCCTACAAGCAGCGTCTATCAATTATGGCATGATGCTATTTGCTCGAATTTTCAACGGTATCTTCAACGGTATGCTCACGTCCACTGTCCCAACCTATCAATCGGAATGCGCCAAGCCTCATCAGCGTGGACAGCTTTTGCTCTTCTCGGGCTCCTTAATCACTCTCGTGAGTATCCTTACTATTATGATCACAGTCAAAATTAACAATCAGGGTATCATGATATCCTACTGGATCGGTCTCGGCTTCTACTACACCAGTGGTCAGATCGCCTGGCGATTTCCAGTGGCATTCCAGTGCATATTCACTTTCGCCATGTACGTCAAGAGAATCTTCAACCTAACAAGAGTGATCAAGCTGATCTCAAGGGTGGCAGGGATGATCTTCCTCCGAGTACCGGAATCTCCTCGATGGCTAGTAGCAAAAGGACGACATGCCGAAGCTTTGGCCGTTCTCGCCGCCCTTGATGGAACGACCGTGACTGATCCCTTAGTCCAGAAGACATGGAGGGGAATCGTCGATGCTGTCCGCCACTCTGCTGGAGATTTCGCCATCAAAGAGCTCTTTACTCACGGCAGGAGCCAACATTTCCGAAGGACCATGCTTGGGGTTGGTGCTCAGGTTCGTTCCCTCTTCCATATGTTGGTAAGGCTAATGTTCAGGCTTTTCAACAATTGACCGGTATCAAGTAAGCATCTCGCTTGGAGGTAGTCGAGTAGTGCTTATGGCTTAGTCTGATCACCTACTACTTGACATCCGTTCTCGAAGATATGGACCTTGGCCCCGAGATGTCGCGAATCATTGCAGGAGTCAACGGAACAGTCTACTTCCTAACCTCGTATGCTCTTGAATACCTATTACAGGAGACCAACTCATAGATAGACTCGTCGCCCTTCTATTGATCGAACGACTCGGACGAAGGAAGCTCATGATCTCCACTTCCATCGCCATGGGTTTCACTTTCGTTGTTCTCGCCGGTCTTTACATCTCAGTCGGGAACGATAGTACCGCTGCTCAAGTAATTTCGGTCTTATGTTTGTTCCTGTTCAACACATGGTTCTCGATCGGTTGGCTAGGTATGACTTGGTTGTACCCCGCCGAAGTCACTCCTCTTCGAATTCGGGCTCCTGCCAATGCTCTTTCCACAGCATCCAATTGGCTCTGGAACTTCTTTGTCGTCAGTCCGAAGTCATCTCCTTGTAATAACAACATCGCTGACATGGCAGGTCATGGTCACTGGACCCATGTTTGACAGTATCGGTTGGGGAACATATGCTTTCTTTGCCGCGATGAACTTGGTTCTCATCCTGCCTTGTGTCGTTCTTTTCTTCCCTGAAACAAGACGATACTCTCTGGAAGACGTAAGTTTCTCTCCTTTAACCCCACCAGACCAGCAGACTAACATGCAGCTCGATCTGATCTTTGCCATCGCTCATAACGAAGGCCGCAATCCAGTGGCCGTCTCTCGATCTGGCGATATTCCCGAAGCTGGTACCGTTGAGGCTGAACGTGCCATGGGTCGAGAAAGCCCGACAGGCGGAGCAGGTATGAGGAAGAGAAGACTGTCTGGCTCAAAGGGAAATGTTCAGAAAACCGAGACTACTTTTGCCGAAGATGCCGGAAGGCAAGCGTAGGGTCATGAGGAGATAAGGTTTGGAGTAGTAGTCAGCAGGTCATATGTAATCATTGCCGCAGTTCTGGTCAGCTGATCAAATTCCCATCATCAGCGGTCCTATTACGGTCTGTATGCAATCAGCTCACAATCGCAGCGAGCGAGTACCTCTCTGTCGTGACATGGTCGAAGCTCGCTTCCTTGGCCCGCCCAAAACTGCGACTTTCACTCGTTACCCCCTCAAGACAGTCATTTCGGTGAACAGATTCGATATTTCGACGGATCTAAAATGTTGCAGTTCTCGAATACTTCTCACTTCATGCATTCCCATCTATTATGCTAATGATTTCGTGTTCTCCAGCTGCGTTTGTCTTCTCCATCGTATAAATGTCCTAACCAGCTACAATATGTTCTTGCTTCTACAATATGTGTCTACCCGCTTTGGGTTAAAATGACGAAACTGTCATCTCAGAAGTATCGGATCCCCTTCGCTCAAGATCTTCATTCTTGGTATGAGGTGTTGGCATTACAACCCACCACATCGTCAAGAGCAAGCGTAACCCACACAGAATCCCAATCGTACCAGCCGGTCCGAGAACTGTTTGAACGATCGCTCGAGCAGTGAATGCACCTAGGAAGGATGACATGATACCGAGGAAACGAATATCGCGGGATGGTACTCGACGAGGAGACGCGAGGCATGGGTCACCAAACAGTTCCACGAGCTGAAGGTCAGTACCAGAAAGATGAGAAGCATATGATGGCGACTTACTGTCGTTGTCAATACGATAGTAGCGTTGAGTGGTGTCCCGATACGCTAATGGATCAGCGCTGCCTATCTACAAGAGTGGAGGGAATTAACCTTGCCGACTATGCCCTGCAGACCCATTGTCACGGATAAAAGACCCAGTGCCACGAAACCCAATCCTGAATCCCAGCTGGGGTGCTCTCGATGGCTAAAGAGTGAGCTCGGACAGCGTACAACATGGAAGATGATTTACGTAGAGATTTGACCACCAGCAAAATGCGCCGCTACAGCAGCCCCGACAGTCAAGAAGATCTGGGTGATCCCCGTAACCATCAACCATAGTCGATTCGTCGGACCTCGGAAGACACTATCAAAGTGACCTAGCATTGTGCCGAACAGAAAGGCAAACAAAGAGACGAAAGCCGCTTGATCGAGTTGGTGGAACCCAAACGTCCGATGGGGATGTGGAGCGAAAACTCGAGCTGTCGCCAGACCCAGCTGAGCGACATTCCCGCTACATCATTAGCACGTGCAAGACCAACCTCGGTTGAGACTTACGTTTGAAATCCACACCAGATGTAGCAGGTCTATTTGGGTCAGGTCAGTCTGGACCTCTACGTGTGAGACTGTACGTACTGAAAACGAGATGCAGGAAGTGAAACCTGAAAGAAAGCAAGAATAGAGGGAAATCGGGTTACACCTCTGCAAGTCCACATCATGGAGGAGGTATGATGAGACTTTCTTCGCTTGTTCTTTCATGAAAGGCAGGTTATACAAGTGTTAGATGGCTCGTCAGACTCAGAAGACGATGAAGTGATATACAGCGCCCAGACAAAGTTACTAAAGCTATCATTTCTGCCGATAGCAGATGTCTTAGTGTAGGTCAGACACTAAGGTGTCACTGCGGGGTAGTGCCAAGAAATGGTCGAATTTAGCCCACGCCCCCATGTCGATTCATTCAGTATGATCAGGATTAGGGATCGACGTCAGACGTTACTATCAGACTCAAAGATAAGGCAAACGTGGAATTCACATGACGATTTGAGGTTCCATGCCAAGCGTTGATCCTGATTCGATATTTTAGCGTGTACGGTCTTCGGAATGGGACGGTGTCTTTGTTGTAGCGTCTTGTCCTGATTGACGGTCGCAGCGAAGGCTATGCGTGAGTGTAGAGCGAGCTGCGATCACTGAAGTAGGTACAAGGTGTCATCGGTGTCTGGTATATCGGGTTTCGACTTTGGCACCCGGATAATCCCGCGCCAAGGCGCTAAATGGCAAGATATCCAAACTTAGCTTCACTAAAGTCCAGGTCATCAATTTCTTCTCTGGCTTGTCCAAGCCGTCCAAGCTGAAAGATAAGCCTCACTTGACTACTGGTCAGGGCGAGATTGACTACTTTGACTGTGTGCACCACTACTGGCCAGGTAAGGGCCGCCGGTGTGCCTTCGGATGCAGAATGGTGGAAAGAGGATTTGCTAAAGACATTAGAATAGGGTACAAAGTACGCCTAGCACCTCAACGTCACAGTGGCCCAATCATCATACTGATCGGGGCGGTGAATGGTAGTCACTGCAATTCCGAGTTATCCGAGAGATCCCCCACAGCTGCCTAGAGATTGTCTAGCCCAGTGCCAATCGAGTGCAAGTCATCACGTTTCCTCTGGCATTCGGGGCGATATTCGATAGCTCCGATGTCGTCAAGTGACCCGTTCCGGTGTCAACATGGGCGATCCGAAGCTGTCACGTATCTCCAACTGATGTTGATAGCGTAGTCCCGGCTTTCAGTGTACCGGTCTTTCTTCGCTTTCGATTTCTGTCTGATACACCCTCTGCCATTCTTCTGCTTCAGAATCGAGCGTGTCAGACAAAGGTCAAGTCCAGTCACTCGTCAAACTAACCCGTTGAGCTAGCACCCTCAGTCGATTGTATATATAAGATAGACGGAGAAGAATAGATAATCTGGGAAGGTTGAGCATCGGGATGGTGTTCGGTCATACGGTGAGATGAGAACTAGAAGATCGCGGTGCAGCGTCGAAAGATGGCGAACGCCCTGTAGACAAGCACAAGCAGGATTCGCAACTCGCAATATCATGAGTAATCCGCCCCCGTCTCCCGTTATCGTCACAACCACACATGCATGATACATCCGATATTCGAAACGAGGATCCTGAAACGACCGGACTCTCACGATGGCGGTGGACCTGATAGTTCGAAAAGGGGTTTCTGACACTGCGGCGCACATGCTGGCGGATACAAGTGAGCAACATAAACGATACCGACCTGCCCTGGGACGTCAGCTCAAAAACTCCATGTTGGAGGACCTGACAGACCATTGAAGTCGATGCGATCTAGTATTTTCGCAACACCTTTGCCGCCGGTGGATCGTGGTTCTAAAGCCTGAGGAGACCTATAGATATCCGCAATCCTCGTTTCGCTCACGATTGTGCTTGTTTGACAGTCTTGGACAAGACGATAAAATCTAGACTACCACCACCTCAACAGCTTCATCCCCGTGAAAAGGGTGTCTCCACCCACATCTCCATTTGTCGGTATTTCCAGGTTTACCCCAAGTCGTCGTTGCCATTCCTCCGATATGATCCAGTACCAGTCTGCTTGATATGATCAATTTTTTCTTGTCGCTATCTTGACGCTCGCAGAATGAATATCGTCGACCGAGTATACAATCGTGAATGATCTCGTCAGGGTGCCGGCGAATGAAGTCCGGATGAAGAGGTGTATTGGACAAGGATAGGGATCTGAGGAGGAAGATAAGCGTCGGTAGGTAAGAGCGATGTAAAATGATACCGCTATTGATTTAGCACCGAGCATGTTTGGCTGGCGGGAAACGACTGACCTTCCACCCGTACCGACAAATCCAGAACGTATGTTCCGCTTTCGTCTATCCAGTTCCAGCTTTGCCACTACATTCGTGATCACTTCCCAACCCTTACGACCGTGACAGACCGGAAAATCATCTTCCACCAACATCACCCATTCCCCGTGTTTCGTATCATCCTCCAACATCCACCGGAAAGCTTCGGCTAAGTGGAGGTAGTGGCCATCGGTATCGTCCGGGTGAGTGTCCATATCAACGTGAATCGAAATTTGGGAAGTCTGTTGTTGGACTATGCGGAGGGCTTCATGGTCGGACGCATGTGTGAATAGTGATAGAGAAACAGCTGGCGAGAGGTATGGGATAAAGGACTGAACCGTTGTATTGATGATGCTAACCGACGTCTCGACTGGGATAGGTCGAGGAAATGATAACATGAGAATGTCCAGGAGTGGTTCCTCATTATTGGGGAGCGAGAGTCGAGTCGGCGAAAGCATTTGGTAGACGACCAGCCATGGGATAAGGACTGCCAGACAACTGGACCAGTATTGGTGTAGGCCGGGAGGAAGTGGTTTTTGCTTATCCACAACTACTGGTGTCGGTAAACTCGACCGTTGAGTGTGTACTTGTAATAGTTTGGCGATAGGTAGAGTAGCGAATAAGGCGGAACCGTATGTCCACGGTCGACATTCTAGCCAACACATGATGAATGTAAGGGTCGGGATAGCATATCCATGGGATGCATACTTCTCCACGGTCAAAGGTGTGCGAGTCATGGCTGAGGGACCAGCGATTACCAAGTAGGCGACCAGGATAGGACCGATACCAGATGCGGATTCGTATAGGGCCCAATGACTAAACAGTGAAGGATATGCCCATCCTACTGACCGAGAGAGGAGATGTCCAGTGACACAACGAAACAGCGCCAGTGCAACCCATCCTATCCACACGTATCCCAGCTCTTTGAGCGGGATACAAACAAGAACTGAACTCTGAATAATTCGAGATAGCGTTATCGGCCATGTTTCGGGGATAGCGAAAGGCGCGAAGAATATAGGTGCAACTTCATCCGAATAGATGATAGCTCTTGGTGTGAACGACCATTCGACATCGATGTGAAAGACAGCGAACGCAGCCGGTATCCAGAGTGGGGTGGATGCGATAAGCAGATGTATGGCAGAGCTTGATAGCCCTAACGCCATCATAATTGACGGATAGTTGAATACAAGTTGAAGGTCCGGGGTGAAAAGCTCCGGTAATTGTTGCGCGCCTAGACAATTGAACAGTTTTTAGGCACCTTTCTGCCTGTTCTCATCCCCACTCAGCGCGGCACCTTACGGTGGAGTATCAAGCATTCCCGCAACACTGGGTCAAGAAGAGGGACAGACAGTGGGCAAAGTGCAAGGATATACTGAGCCTGTGACTGCCGTCTTCCGATGTTCCATATGGTATCACAAGTAGAGTGGGGTAGCTAATCAGTGGGCGATAACCCAAAGAGGGAATCTCCATGATAGGGGTTCTGGCTTGGCGCAAGCGCGTTTAACAAAAGTCCCTCTTATCACCCCAGGTGCTAGGTCAATCGATGACTGGCAAACTTATCAAAGAAGTAGGTGGGGGAGTGCTGTAAGTGGGGTACAAGGCAGATGGCATAAGAGTAGAACCAGATGATCTGTATTTTAACAGTACTCTTCTCCATTCACAGTCATCTCATCGGCCATGGTCAAACAAGACGAGCCAATCACCGGCGCCGGACCCAACCACCTTGAGCCGATCACTTCCAAGACATCCGATGTCAATGTTGAAAAGTCTGAAGTCAAGGACGTGCACCCGACCTATCAAGAGGCTATCGCTGCCGCTCCCTTTCAACCATGGGCAAAGTCGAGCATACAACTGTACTTCATCTTCCTCGTAGCCTATGTGAATGCCATGGCTTCGGGATTCGACGGAGTATGTCTCCTGTTGCGGTATCAGATACCCAACTGACTTGTAGTCCATCTTCAGTTCCATCAACGCCATGGAGCAATACCAGAGCTACTTCCAATTGGGAGAGCTAGGAAAGTCTACCGGATTGGTCATGATGCTTTACCCCGCTGGTAATATGATTGGGGCCTTGCTCATGGCCCCTATCTCGGATCTATTTGGGAGAAGAAAAGCCATGGGGGCCGGTGCCTTGCTCATCGCAGCTGGCGCCATCATCCTCACGGCCGCCAAGAACCCATCTTACCTACTTGGAGGCCGATTCTTGCTGGGTATGGGCGTGGGGACCGGCACGTCTGCTGCTCCGACATATGCTACCGAGATTGCTCGTAGGTCCCTCGAAGTGGTGAGCCTTCCCAGCTGATCTGTAGCGCCGTCCATCAGAGGTCGAGTAGTCGGCTTTTACAATACTTGTCAGTGCTCGGCTTGGTGGGCCTGACCTATAAGCTGATCCTCAGTCTTCTATACCGGATCCATATTGTCTACTGGAGTAGCGTACGCCGCTGCGAAACTCACTGGCGAGGTCGCTTGGCGGATGCCTCTTGGTCTTCAGCTCCTTCCGCCAGCAATCATTCTGTCCGGAGTCTGGTTTATCCCAGAGTCTCCACGATGGCTGTGTCTCAAGGGTCGATACGAAGAGGCTGCCGAGGTGTTGACCAAATACCACGGCGCAGGTGATCGATCCCACCCCATTGTCGCACTCCAGATCAGGGAGTTTGCCGAGAGCATTAAACCACAGAGCTACATGGATAACTTCAACTTCCTACAACTGTGAGCATCAGAAACCCCATGATACCGGGTGGTAGCTGAGATACAGCTTCAACTCGCACAACGCAAGATGGCGGATGGCGATGAATCTCATGATCAGCGTGTGTGGACAATTGGCCGGCAATTCGGTTCTTACCTACTATCAGCCAGCCATGTTTCGGGTTTTGGGTATCACCTCGACCGACAGGCGACTGCTCTTGACTTTTGCCAATTCGATCGTTTCCTGCTTCTGTGCCATTTGTGGATCGGCGACTAACGATATGATCGGACGGAGGACCAAGCTGTGGATAGGTAGTATCGTACTCAGCTGCCTTTTCGCTTGTGTCACTGGCTTCAGTAGTCAGTTTGGAGCCGGCATGCCCGTCAACCTCCCAGTCTCAAACGCGGGTATCGCATCGGTGAGTCGATTATGGAGCCGATAGAGCTTCAGCTTACGTATCAGATCTTCCTCTTTGGAGGTGCCTACTCGTTTGTCTGTGAGTTATCCTGTGTTACCCCTAGTGTTGGTCTGATCCTCAGACACTCCTCTCAGCCCTACGTACAGCGCCGAGTGCCTCGACAACCACACTCGAGCGAAGGGTATGGCCTTGAAGATTGTCTGCAACAACAT
Organism: Cryptococcus sp. GC_Crypt_2; assembly: GCA_026538405.1. Lineage (NCBI taxonomy): Eukaryota > Fungi > Basidiomycota > Tremellomycetes > Tremellales > Cryptococcaceae > Cryptococcus > Cryptococcus sp. GC_Crypt_2. The sequence continues at coordinate 41,970 of JALPCC010000070.1, read as the reverse complement.
CGTGAGTCTAACAACCCTTGACAAGAACTGATGACAGGTCAACATGTACAACACATTTGTGACCGCTGTCGCCCTCGAAGCCATCTCATGGAGATATTACATCCTGTTCGTCGCCCTCAACCTCATCTACGCCGGCGCTTGGTATATGTTTGGCGTGGAAACTGGAGGTAGGACCTTGGAAGAGTTGAATGAGGTCTTTGAAAGCAAATGGCCCCCTACCGCGTCGCGGCAGAAGTCCGGCTCCACGCGAAGGGAGTCTGCGGGATTTGATGAAGATATGTCTTAGACAGGAAAAGCCTGTGGCGCGGCTCGAGAAGCGGGGAATCGGTTGGTTTACATTCTTGTGGTTGTTTTTCTTGTAGTTGTTATGCATACCTAGAGGTAATATCTTACTTCCGGCGTGTCCTCTAACGACTCCATTGTCACAGCTTGTAGCAACAGGGGGCCTGAACCCGCTTAAATTGCTGATAATCATCCCCCGGTCGTCATTCACCGGGCACCTCCCTGATTGCCGAGCTGTTGAATCCACCAAGTCATCGAATCGTCACCCCACGAACACCTACTCGAGATGTCGTCCACCATCGAAGGACACTGTAATTGCAACGCGCATCGCTATACCATACCCCGACCGAACCAAGAGACACAGATGAATCTCTGTCGTACGCTCCCAATCGGAGGCTCCAAAGCAAGCTAATGAGCCAGACTGTACAGATTGCCGTAGATGGGCAGGCGCTCTGTAAGTCTGTCATAGCACAAGCTGTTGGCGACGCTGCTCACCATCGATCTAGGCATTCCGCTCACATAGTCACCCCAAAATCGGATATCCAGCATGAGGGACCTGAACCCAGGACGCACAAGGTCGTAGGCATTGACGGTCGTGACATGATCAGGGCATGGTGTGATAACTGCGGGTGGTGAGCAGTCTACTACGCAAGCCTACGCTATGGCTGAATGTTTAGCGGCCTTTGGATCGGTTCTGGCGGGGAAACTTTCTTGAAAGCAGGTGAGTCCTGCCTGGGATATCTAAGCTTACAACAAGGTCTTTTCGAGCCAGGAATGCTGCCGAATCCCACCATGGAGACTTTCACCAAAGACATGGAGCCTTGGGAGAGGACGACTCCAGGCGTCCAAACTTTCGAAAGGAACACGGACAAATTATAGGCCGGATGAGGCATGGGTTAAAACATAGCAGGCTGATAGCAATACGCATGAAAGTAAGCTCTAGTGGGGTATCACACTACCAGCAAGCTTCAACTTGAGATTGTCTCCTCGGTCGGAGTGTGCCAGCTCACCGGGAACGGATCACATCGCTTTGGCAACCGAGTTTATGCCGAGATTTCACATCTGATTGCTCGTCGCCTCGGGTTCACTGCGCATTCGAAATGTCGAAACTGATTATCGAAAGAACAGGTCGGACTTACACGGTACTAAGTCGCGATATTCACTGAATGCCGCAAATGCCCTGCTTGGACAAATGTTCAGGGAGGAATGGCCTCACCAGATAAGGGTTTTAAGCTTGCTCGGCGCGCCTTAAGCTTCTTTTGGTACCTGAGCTTGCCGATTGCCAAGCCGAGTGCACTACCACCACTCCTCATCTCGGCCTCGAGAGACTGTCCACCTATCTAGCCGACGCCAAGTCACTAGTGCGTGCCGGCGGGTTAGAGACCGCTCCTTTGAGCAGGTGGTGGAGCGATAACGCCTTGGCGATCACAAGTATTTCGAATACAACGACCTTGGCCAATCATTAACCTACAGCTATGGCTTCCTTGCAGGTCATAGTGGGGGCTCGGGTGACCCGCATCGGCGCTGGACTATGAGTTTCCGCCCCAGTCATTGGGCGGCCACTATAAGAGCAGACAAGGTCTCTTGGTCTTGAAGAAACTCTTCTTGTTCCCTCACACTATTAACAAAAATGGCCAGTGACAAACCCACCACTCAGACCATCGAAATGACCTCGGCCGATGATGCCATCAGAGCTCTCGGAGCAGCCGATCCAGTCGTTGATGGCGATGTCGAAGAAGACCTCAAGCAGCCGGCACCCCTTCCCAAAGCCGAAGATCAGCTCGATGCTCTCGGTATTCCAAATTGGCGACACCTCGAGAAACAGGTAGTTAGGCGACTAGACTTGACTTTAATGCCCTGTCTATGGTGTCTGTACCTGTTCAACTATCTCGACCGTGCTTCTATCGGTCAAGCTCGTATCAGTACGCTTCAGGAAGACATCAACCTCACCGACTCACAGTTCAGTACTGCTGTGTCAATCCTCTCGTATGGGTAAGTTCATGTGACGTTCTGCACAGATGTCTTGCTGACATACGCAGATATATCTTGGGTCAAATTCCTAGTAACATGATCATTGGAAAGCTTCGACCATCTCTCTATCTTTGTTTGATGGCCATCGTTTGGTCAGGTGTTTCCGCAGCTACCTGTGGAGTCTCGAGCCACCAAGGTCTTTTCGCGGTCCGGTAGGCGTATCCTCCTCGAAGAAAACACTCAGCTTATGTCGAGATTCTTCCTAGGGGTAGTCGAGGCGCCTCTGTTCCCAGGTGCAATCTACGTCATGTCATGCTGGTACACACGACGTGAAATGGCCTTCCGATGCGCTTTACTCTATACTGGCCAGACCCTCGCTTTCTGTGTCGCTGGTCTAATAGCCGCCGCGGTGTTTGGGACGTTGGAAGGGAAGAACGGTCTAGCCGGCTGGCAGTGGCTGTTCATTGTGCTTGCCGTTACCGGAGCCGGTCTTGCTGTAATCGCTTTGTTCGTCCTACCCGACTACCCTCATTCCAAGACTGGCTCGGCTCGATGGTCCATGACCGAAGATATGCGAATCATCGCCGCGGCGCGAATCGCCGCTGATCGTGTATCGACAACTCATGCCAAGGCGGGAGTCCTTCAAGGCTTGAAGATGTCCGTATTCGATTGGAAGATGTGGCTGCTTGTAAGCTCAATTGTGCCTATATACGTGCAGTTCAAGCTGACATGCCCCAGGTAGGAATGAACATCGGTAAGTTCGGCAGCTTCTGTAACCATGCTGAATTCTTCAGGTATCTCCGCTGCTTACGGCTTCTCTAATTTCTTCCCCTCGATTGTGAGAGGTTTCGGTTACAGCAACACCACTACCCTACTCCTCACCGGTATGTGCTACTAGTCTTTGCGATGACCTGAGTGGGGTAGCATGAGCTGATGACTAGCGCCTCCATACATCTTCGCCGCCCTCGGGTCATTGGTCAACGCTTGGCACTCTGACAAGACACAAGAGCGAGCTTTCCATTTCTCCGGTAAGTCTCGAGAAGGTACACACCTACTTCTTGTCTAACTCACAGGGCCGATCGGAGTTGGGTGTATCGGGTACATTATCTGCCTCATCACCACTAATCGAGATGCCCGCTACGCTGCATCCTTCATCTTCGTCGGCGGAATGTACTTCTCAAACCCTCTCATCTCAACCTGGACGGCGAATACAATGGGCCGAACGCCCGAGAAACGAGCCGTTTCCGTCGCTTTCGTCAATGTCCTGGGCCAAGTCGGCAATATCATCGCTCCGTACTTCTTTGTGGGGGATGACGAGCCGCGATACCAGCTCGCGTTCATTCTGATGATGGTAATGGCTCTCATCGCTTGTTCCAGCGCGATTGGACTCAAATTCTACTTGATGCGGTCGAATAAGAAGTTGTACAAAAGATCCATCGAGAACAACATCGCGTACCAGCCATACATTACATAGATGTTCCATCAGCGAGTGGACAAGTCCAGTCACGTGGGCCATATAAGTAGTCGAAGTACGAGGCTTGTATGCAAATGAGTGAAAGGGAGTGTTTCGCTGGAATTTACGAGGATTCAGCGAGAAATTCCCCGGTTAGCGAAATACAGTCAGCATAAGCCAAGCACCTCCACCTTCTTCACCTATCCTCCACACGGCAAGAACCGGTCCTCAAAGAAGGTCCGGAAACTCACCGACGGCCCTGCATTCTGCCGACCATAGCATGACCCCACTTGCGCCCCATCAAGAATGTTGACAATTGATCTCTATCTTTGCAAGGATGACCTTTACATTGCCCGCACCATCTACACGCCTGCTTGCGGAGCTCAACGATGACGATTACGATCGTTTCGTGGCTACATGTAGGTGTAAGGTCGAGTCCGACAACTGACTTGCCAGGCGATCAGCATACCGATGCAGCCGCGTACCCTCACAGCAAAGAGGTTGTAGCGAAAGTGGTCATCTTTGACGCCAAGGATATTGCCCCCAAGCTCGCTGCCTCTGTCGAGCAGAGGTATGCAGTCATGGACGATGTACAGCGCGCCCTACTCACGGGACCCGGTGTCTTTGTCATGCGCAATATGATCCCCGTCGAAACCATCGAGCAAGGTGTCAAAGTAGGGGAGGAGTTGAACCCAAGATCACAACATGAGGGAAGAAAGGATTCTCGAAGAACCTTTGCGTACAACGAGAAACACGCTCAACACGATCCAGCTTCGTTCGCCGAGTATTACGGCAATGACGTTTTGTGAGTGATCTTACCCTTCTCTGATCAGCCCATCTGATGACAGGGCTGCCGTTTGCGAAGCATGGCTTGGTCCATCGTATCAGATCACCGCAACGCTCAATGCCACTTTCAAGGGCGGCAGTCAACAAGAGATTCATCGGGATTACCGTATGTCTGGTGAAGAAAAGAGAGTTATATGTGGCTGATTTTCAGATGTCAGCCATCAAGCGATGGATCGAATCAAGAGGATTCCACTGGTTAACCAAATCGCTTCCCAATTTTTGACGCTACAGTCTGCCATCGCTCACACCGACATGCCGTTGTCGACCGGTCCTACTTGTTTCATGCCGTTCTCTCAGCTTTTCGACAAGGGGTACATAGCCGTCAAAGAACAAAAATACATCGACTACTTCAAGAAAAATATGGTACAGCTCGAGTTACGAAAAGGCGATGCTGTGTTTTTCAATCCAGCAACGTTTCATCAACCAGGTGTCAACGTTACCGATGAAGAAAGGACAGCCAATCTGCTCCAGGTATCCTCGCCATTCGGACGATCTATGGAGTCGTGCAATCGATACGCCATGACTAAAGCGATGTGGCCTACTATCAAGCAATGGCATGCAGAAATCCAGAGTGGGACTAGTAATAGGACTCAACGTGATCTCGATGCGTTGATTGCGGCCACTGCGACAGATTACGGATATCCCAAGATCATCGATCTACTTCCTGTGAGCCCATCCCTAGTACTGTCTGATCAACACTAACCAGCCAGCGTGGAGGGCCAGAAACGCAGGCGGTGATCGTTAAGGAGGCTTTGTCGGCCGGAACATCCGATGACGAAGTGTACAAGGCATTGGAAGCCTACCAGGTTTGTCATCAACCATAGGTTTCCTGAAGTCGAGTCTACTGTACTGAATTGTTGTCAACCCAATAGTCTGGATGTAGTCATATCTTCACCCGCCCCACAGTTATACATGCGAATCCGCAATCTACTCAAAGCAAAAAGACAGATACAAGAAGGCCGGCGAGCATCGTACCCAGAAGACTGACAAGTGAACAAGACTACGGACGGCTGAACTCACCCGATTCTCGGTGAAGCGCACCATTCATCAAGCCGTCGTTGTCCCTGTATTTCGGATCTTGCCGGTCTGCCTCTTCCTGGGTCATGATGGTGAAGTTACTGCTGACGTAGACATCACTTTCTACTCCGGGAGTATCCCACTCGCCTTGCATTTCGGTGAAGGCCCAGATTCTTGCCGTCACTCATCATAACTTACACCGAGTCCCCCTCTTCATACTTGGGTCGAAAGTCGGTCTCTTCCCCTCTGTAGTTGGTCGCATTCTACTCCCTGCCTCGAGCTCGGGTGTCCATATAAAGCTGTTGCTGGACAAGTTTCCGGGTAGATGCTGCCAATATGACTGACACTAATGGCGACATCCGCATGTGAAAGACGACTGACCAGCTGAGTGTGTAGACCGCCATCGTAGAACCTATCACTCAGTGAAACTCTACCGATCTGACTTACGACGAGTGGACCTTGTAAGGAGGAGTGCCTGGAATGGTAAGATTGATAGCTTGGCCGGCGGCAGCTACAGCCTGCCAACGTCAGCGTCTTGCAGCAGAGTAGGCGTACCCAGAACGGGGCATCGACAACCCTATAAGTGGTGTTGCTACCCAAGACGGTGTACTGTCCAAACTCATCCAAGCTCATGTTGGTGTCGCTGACAGTCAAGAGGGCCTTCAATGACAAGTCACCGACTGTCTCTCGAGAACATGGAGCCGAAGACGCCAAGACTATGTTGCCCTGAAAGAACCTTGACCCCTTTAAGATTCCAGGCGGATCCCGATGATATCAGCCTGAGGGGACCCCCCGTCTGGCCTGGACAGTGCTGTGGAGGCTCTCGCGTGTCGCTCATTGAGGATGTGACGTTTTCGGCGTCTGTCGCAGCATGAAATGGTGCTTTACCGAAACGGTGCGTATTATCAGCAGGGCTGGCGGCGCTCCATGCTGTTACGTAAGACTATATCCGATTTAGCAAAGGATCGCCAAGTCTATTGGCACAGCTATGTAACGTCTATAACGTCTTTCTTCCGGTCGCGGCGCTTCCTCGTGACCCAGGTCGAGACTCACAGTTGGGCTTCAAGAAAAGATGAGAGTCTCACGCGGGTGACCCTTTAATTGGGTAAGCGCATCGAAGTCACCTGTATGCCCAGCCAACACCCAAGACTCTTCGGCTGAAGTGTTCAAGCCGCACCGGGCTCAGGTCACGCGTCCGAGTTTGAGGGCGTCGGGCCACCCTGTCTTGGCGAGAGTTATCTCATCCGCTCTAGGCATTCCTCCGCACTTGTGAATCCCACACTCGGCACGCTCACTCGCCATCCCGTACCGACCATTCAAGTCAATTTTTGGCAGGGTGGGCGTTCACGGCCAGAAGGATAGCTTGGTGATTCGTGGCCACATAATTGCCTGTTCTCGGAAGGCAAAGAGTGGTGACTAGATGCTGTTGTACCTCAAGGGGACGGGAGTCCGTGACAACACGGGAAGAATAGAGTCAGATTCCAAATGCGTCCTTGAGAGTATTTGTAGTCGTGCATGTCTGAGCGGTCCCTTTATCGCGGAGCAGCCGGTCTCCGCATGCACCCGGTCACGAATGGTACCCATCTTGAGACGAGCGACCTGCAACATCCATGATAAGCGCACAAGGTCGGCCCGGAAGATCTATACGGCATCAAGATCGGAACCGAACAGATGGTCTAGCACGGGACCTCGGAGGGGTGCTAGCCAGCACCACGGAAGGCCCTCGAGCGTTGAGAGCTCCCGCTACCGTCAATAGGTCCCAACAGCATCCAATGCGCCTCAGTACCATATCTGGCAGATCGAGTAAAGGTGGTGGCAGGGGCGGCTCGAGTCTTTCCAGTCGTTCGTATTCATTGGGAGCATGACTACCATTCCATTGAGGCACTCCCGTTGATCCGGACCTCTGGGACCCGAACTGATGAGCCACCGTGCCTGAATCAGGGTCCGTCCCGTTATTTCGGCCTGGCTCAACGCGTCTATCAATTAACATCGTACTTTCAATCTACTCAGCGCGACTTTCATGATACATAAGTAGTCTACACCAGATCAGAATGTATTCATCCATCCCTCCCGACTGTAACCATTCCCATCAGCTAGATCAGCTTTTTCCTCTTCACCATGATGTTTGGTCTACCCGAAGTAGTGGCTCTTGCCCTACTCGGTGCAGAGGCTCAAGCCATGAAGTTGGACTTTTCCCGGCTTACGGGACGTACTCCTCGTGACTATGCTCCTGTCGCCAGAGATGGGACCGTTGAACATGCTCTCTACAAACGGGCTCCTACCTATATAACCAATTATACCCTGCCGGATACCAACTACACGTGCGTCCCCTTCCTCGCTCCCATGGTTGTAACCTCATCCCCACTCACCCTTTATCCCTAGCGGAAGCTGATCAGCAGATACATAGGATGCTATACAGACAGTGTTGCCAATCGAGTCTTCGCTCATGACATCACCGCCTCGGCTCCAGGTGGATATGCCAATATGACGGTCGCCAACTGCGCCCGAGCTGCTAATTCTTCTGGATACGTCTTTTTTGGACTGGAGTATGCTGGAGAATGCTGGGCGGGAGACATTCTGGCGGCCTCCTCTCAGCTTCGCAGTAACAGCTCGTGCTCGATGCCCTGTAAAGGAAATGAAACGGAATATTGTGGAAACGGTGACTACCTACAAACCTACCAATTGACTTCGAATATCACGCAGATAAAGTATTTTGAAGAGCCCAAGCCTACTACAACCACTGCTGCCCCTTCGTAAGCTACACTAGAATTCAGGTGCGAACACTAATTTTCTAGGACAACCACTGCGACCACAGCTACAACGCCGACGACCACGGAGACCTGGCACGCTCTGGGTTGTTACCAGGATCAGGCCAACGGTGTTCGAGTCTTCAGCAACCAAGTTTACGACCAAATTCCGGGCGGCGCGGCCGGCATGACCAACGAAAAATGTCAGGCGGCCTGTGGTCAACTAGGTTACAGCTACGCAGGCACAGAATACTTCGGGGAATGTTACTGTTCTAAGGCTTTCAACGGAGACAATGTTATCGAACAAACGGCCGATTGCAATACACCATGTAATGGTGATAAAACTCAGATGTGCGGAGGACCGAATCGAGTCACCGCTTGGGGTTTTGGCGACGCACGAGGACCGGCTCCTATTCCCGTGGCCGACCCCACGACTACAACGACCACTGCAAACCCGACCACCACCTCTCCCGGTGCTAAGATGGGGTGGAAATATATGGGATGCTACTCTGATCAAGTTGGGGGTGTCAGAACTTTTGGTCAAGGACTCATCGATCAAGTTCCAGGAGGCACTACAAACATGACCAACACGAACTGTCAGGCAGCATGCCTTTCACGAGGCTTCAAATACTGCGGTACTGAGTAAATACTCCTGTTCAACATTGAAAGCCGAGGCTGATGAATAGGTGGTCCCAAGAATGCTTTGGTTCCAATACTATCGCAGGCGACAACAAGCTGGCCGTTGAAGCCGACTGTAGCTATATCTGTACCGGTCGACCTGGAGAGAAATGCGGAGGAAGTTCCCGTTTGTCCGCGTGGGAATATGGTGCTATCACCAACGATGACACCACCGCCGTGCCCACCACCACTGTCTCAACCACTGTGGTCACTCCCTCGCCCTCGCCGACAAAGGCCAAGACTCGCGAGTGGAAATCTCTCGGCTGTTACTTTGATGGTCAAGGAGGTCGTGCCTTCACCAATCCTCAGTCAGACGAGGTGATGGGTGGGTCGGCGAACATGACCAATGCGGGTTGCACCGCAACGTGTGAAAAGCTGGGTTTCAAATACAGTGGTACCGAGTAAGTCCCGTTCATTGTGACGACTCGATGCTGATGATAGATGGGCCAGAGAGTGTTGGTGCTCGCAAGAGTTCCACGGGGACAACGGACCCGCTCCGCTCGCGGATTGCACAATGGCATGTTTCGGAAATGCCTCCGAAATCTGCGGAGATTCGAACCGATTGACAGCCTGGGAGTTAGTGGACGTCGCGGAGCCCGAAAGTACAGGAACCACCACCTTGACCACCGCTACTGAAACTCCTACTGGGACGGCTACTGGTACAGCTACTGAAACGGCTACTGGTACGGCCACTGAAACGGCTACTGTCACGGCTACTGATTCGGCTACCGGTACAGCTACCGGTACCACAACAACCGATGAGCCCACTACAGCAACGACATCCACTACAACTTCAGCCACCGACGAAACCACATCGGTCACCACTACCAGCGAGACGTCTGTTACGGCTACGGGCGAGACAACTACAACGTGAGTTACGCTGAGAAGCAGAACAATGCTAACTTGGAAGTGCTACCTCTACTACTACCGCTGTACCAACGCCCACTATCGCACTGGACGGTTGGAATGCCCTAGGCTGTTACTTCGATCAGAATGGAGGCCGCGCTCTTATCAGCAACGAATACGCTAGAATACCCGGGGGCGCGACCAACCTCACTTCCCATAACTGTCAGGCAGCCTGCCGTCAGGCTGGTTTCGTCTACAGCGGTCAAGGTGTGTCACTCTTCTTTCGGCACACGGCGCCAGCTGATGAGAAGAGTACAGTGTCGAATGTTGGTGTGGCAACGAAATCCGGTTCCAGAACGGTCCAGCACCTCTTGCAGATTGCAACATGCCTTGCTCCGGCAACAACACCGAAATGTGTGGTGCTGGCAATCGACTAACGATGTGGGGCTTCGGAACCGCTAATGGAACTGCCGGATCTGAACCTGTGGCCACTACCACCACAGCCCCCGTAGGGCCCGCTATTCCCGCTCCAACTCAACCTGGAAATCTACCCGCCAATTGGACTTATGATGGATGTTATATCGACGGCGTAAATGGTCGAATTATGCCCAACCAGATAGCCGACAGCGCCAACCTAACTTCCGCCAACTGCATCAACGAGTGTATCGCCCAAGGCTTCAAGGTCGCAGGTACACAGTATTCGACGCAATGCTTCTGCGGCGACGCCCTGTACGCAGGTGCAGCCCTCACCGATGAGTCACAATGCTCAATGGCCTGTTCAGGAAATTCGTTCGAGAAATGTGGGGCGGGCAATAGAATGAGTGTCTTTTCGATTGGTAACCTCACCGCATACGCCCCGCCCACAGCCTTGAACTCAACGGGTAATTGGACTTACCTTGGATGCTGGACAGACAATGTTGCCAGCAAGGTACTCAAATGGCCGGTGCCCGGGAGCAACAACAACTCAGCAGAGAGTTGCTTGGATCGTTGTTACGAATATGGCTATATGACAGGAGGTATGGAATATGGAACAGAATGCCTTTGCGGAGTACGTGATACTAGACATGCATGTTCGTACGCTAATGATCCAGGATTGGTCAACGGTCGTACCCTCTGGCTCCGTTCTACGCCCCGATTCGGAATGTAATACACGCTGCCCTGGAAATGCAACTCAACTATGTGGTGCTGGGGATCGTATTTCAATGTACAATTGGACCGGCGCCCCACTATACGAGTGGGCAACTCCTCAGGGCGCCGATAGAGGCGAATATTCCATGTTCATCGGTGGTCTCGTTATTCCCCTCATCTCGACCCTGGGCATCAACAACAAGGTACAATTCCTCGAAAAGCACGGTACAGGTGCTCCAAATTCGACCGGTGCTTACGAGCTCGATGTCAGTCAAGTCGGCAATCCCTCCGCAGCATGGCGTGAACTGCACGGGCTAAAGACCGATGTATTCTGCGCGGCCGGCATCACGCTACCCGACAAAGCTGGCCGACAGCTCAACATAGGTGGCTGGTCAGTCGAGTCGCTCTATGGTGTCCGTCTTTTCACCCCTGATGGAACCGAGGGTGTCAAGGGTGTCAACGATTGGGAAGAGAATTTCAACGAAGTAGCTTTACAGCGTGGTCGATGGTATCCCTCAGCCATGACCTTGGCCAACGGATCCGTCCTGGTCGTCGGAGGCGAACACGGATCAAATGGAATAGCTGAGCCAACCCTGGAAATCCTGCCAAACCCTCCTGGAGGTCAATACCTCTACATGGACTGGCTCGCGCGCACCGACCCCTGGAATCTTTATCCTTTCATGTATGTCCTTCCGGGTGGTGGAATATTTGTCGCCTACTACAACGAAGCTCGAATCTTGGACCCGGTCACTTTCGCTACTCGAAGCCAGCTCCCCAACATGCCCGGTTCAGTCGTTGCGGCCGACGCTGGACGATCGTACCCACTCGAAGGTACCGCCATGATGTTCCCCCAATATGCGCCATACACTGATCCCGTCACAATTCTCATATGTGGAGGAGCTGAAACGTATGGTCGAGCTTTGGATAATTGTGTCTCGATCCAACCCGAAGTTGCCGGAGCTCAATGGACCATCGAACGAATGCCAACGCAACGAGTCATGACCAATATGGTCAGCCTTCCAGGTAAGCCCAAATTCTCACGTTGCAAGCTGACAGCTGACGAAAAGATGGTAAATTCCTCATTATGGGCGGTGCGACGCAAGGTCACGCCGGCTTTGGTCTTGGTGTCGGACCCAACAACCAAGCTGTACTCTACGATCCCACAAAACCGTTGAATTTCCGGATGAGCCTCATGGGAACGACCGACATCGCCCGAATGTACCACAGCGAGACTATCCTCCTTCCTGATGGTTCCGTCTTGGTCACCGGTTCGGACCCGGAGGATGGCGTCAACCCGCAAGAATACAGGATGGAGCGATTCTCCCCTGATTATATGCAGAATGGACAAGCTAAACCCTCGTTCACGCTTGCATCCGGTGCTCGAGGCGATTGGAGCTACGGAGGCTCATACAGCTTCTCCGTCAACATGCCATCCGGAGGAACACCTCGGGTTTCACTCATGGGCGCAGTATCCGCCACTCATGGTAACTCCATGGGTCAACGACACTATTTCCCTGCTGTATCATGTGGTGGTAATCAGTGCACAGTTACCGCTCCTCCAACAGCCGAAATCTGTGTACCCGGTTGGTACCAGATGTTCGTCCTCGACGGTCCTACCCCTAGTATGGGCCAATGGGTTAGGATTGGAGGAGATCCCGCCGATGTTGGTTCCTGGCCCAACACCAAGAGTTTCACTCCCCCTGGTAGAGGGTGATGATATTGTAAGGACGATGTTTCAGGTTAGATTTTTTCCATTCAATTTTTGGGTAAATTATGTGTCTTTGAATATGGAAGATGGTCTTGTTATGAAATTTTTTCGCACAAATGCGTTGTGAAGCGTCGACGCTCATGCGATATGCTGCTGACTAGGAAGCGTTGATCAGCCAAGTCATGGACAAGGCGATCGACGGTCTCGGATTCAGCCTTTTCACCCCCGGGCACTCTCAAACGGTCCATCATGAGCTGTGTCGAAGGACTTAACCGGCATGAATATGCGGAGTCTCTGGAGTCAGGATCGATGACGTCGGACAAGGCGCGCTGACCCTATTTTGGCGTTTTTCGCTCCTTCTGTCGTAGCGACATGTTCTATGTGCCAAGCCTTTCCTACCGCAGGACAGGCTAGTCACTCCGGTTGTAGGGCTCGAATCAACATGCTACAGTACCCTGCAGAGCCTGATGACGAAGAGCCAAAGTTCAGGTAACTCTGAGAAGCGTCACCATTGACTTTCGCTAACTTGGCGAATCCGGCCAACGGATGCCCGTAGATTGAGAAGAAATATACTACAAGAATTCTAGGAGATCACCACAACAACTCCCACTTTCGTTCATCTAGCATTCATACTCCATCGATATGTCACGGTTTCAATCGGAGCTTTCCGGTGATCAGTCGACAATGGCTCAGTCAGTGAATCAGGACGCTGAATTGGCTCAACCTGAACGGCAACGATGGTATAGATGGCGCAGAGATTCTGCCAGCAAGGAAAAGTCAGAGAAGAAGGGATCCGCAGAAGAGGTTGACTACGTAGAAGAGGTCGACGGCGTCTGGGGAAAGCTGGGAGAGGGAGCACCGAATTACAAAAATGTCGGATGGTAAGTCTACTTGATCCACAGTGATTCTTTCCGGTGCTCTTTCGGATCGTTATTCTCCCCGACTTGAATGGTGTCCGGCTTCGAGTCTGACTTCAGTGTCATCGCGTACCACGGGCTATGTTGGTAGGGAGATGACGACTTCTTTGCACTCACAGGATTGTGTGGTACGGACGTGTGAGTGTCATGGGATCGAGGCTGATATAGCAGGATCAAGTCCGCGATCTTTCTCATCAACCTACAAATTGGAATTGGAGTCTTGGCTCTCCCCAACACGCTTCATACGATCGGCATGATCCCGGGTATAATCTGTATCATAGCCTCAGGCTTGATTACTACCTACATGGATTTTGTGATTGGAATATTCAAGCGAGGACATCCAGAAGTGTACTCCGTTGCCGATGTAGGCTTTATTATGGGTGGAAGGCTTGGAAAGGAGATTTTCGGTGGAATGTACTGGGTATGTTTACGCGTGATCTGAATCATACTGATGGCAGATTTTCTGCGTTCTGGTGGGAGCAGGCCAAGTCTTGGCATTCTCGACCGCCATGAATGCCGTGACACTCCATGCCACATGTACGATAGCCTGGGTCGTGATCTGTACTGCTCTCGGTATCGTCATCGGTGCTTATCGGACCCTCGACAAAATCTCTTGGACGATGTGGGTAGCACTCGTCTCCCTTATGGGCGCTCTTATCGCGGCCGCCGCTGCTTGTGGACTTCAAGACCGACCCGCCCTAGCCGATCCCTCGCAGTCCTTATTCCTGGACGTTCGAATGTTTCACAACCCTGGATTTCTGCCCGGGGTACAGGCGGGAACCAACATCATCTTGGCTTTCACAGGTGGTCCCGCATTCTACAACGTCCTCGCCGAGATGAAGAGCACGAGAGATTTCAACAAGTCTGTCGTTCTATGTCAGACTTGGGTGACTGTTACCTACCTGGTCATTTCATGCGTCATCTATGCCTTTGTCGGCCAGTAAGTCATTCCTTTCCCGGACCCGGTGTCCATTGACGCCCAGGTACATCGACAGTCCAGCCCTCGGATCCGCTGGTCCACTCATGAAAAGAGTTTGCTATGTGATAGTCCTGCCTGGTCTGGTCATTGGCGCGGTACTGTACATCCATATCCCGGCTAAGTACATCTTTGTACGGGCTTTACGAAACACCGAACACCTGACCGCCAACACTTGGCAACACTGGACGGCTTGGATGTAAGTCGAGCCTCATTCGATGATGTCGAGCCTCTGTAGCACCAAGTCTCGGATCGCTGACTGTATAGTTCTTGTGTTGTTGTGTTGTGGGCACCGGCATCCTCGTGTTCATCTTTTCACTGGCCATTCCCGTCTTTGACGATTTATTGACACTCATCAGTGCTCTCTGCGGAACTCCGCTTGCTGTGTAGGTCCAGTTTTCTGATATTGACAACCGCTGACGGGTGTCCAGTACCATACCTGCTGCCATGTGGATTTGGGAGACTCGTCGGACTCGTCCGTCGGCCGAGCGAGGGATGAGATGGTGGGCCGGTGTTACCGTCTGCATCATCCTCATCGGTCTTTCACTATTCATCACCGTTGCCGGGACCATCGCAGCGGTCGTTTCTCTCAACTCTGCCGTCCAGAATGGCGAAGCCCACCCATTCAGTTGCGCCGACAACTCTAATTCCGTTTGATAGATCGTGTCTTGTAGTGTTCAGATCAATCTATGTATTATGTTTGGGGCAACAGCATACTAGCGTCGTTGTTTCGGCGCACCCTCCTTCTCCACGGAGTCAGATGCAGCCAATGGCTGTGAGCTACGTGATATACTGATCGCGGACCTGCTGGGGAAGACCGATCTCATCAATCACGCTCAACACGGTGCATGCAGCGCTCTTGTGAATCGCACCCAGATAGCCATTCAATGCCGGTTAAGGTGTGGTTGAACCAATCATGTTCCTCTTCATTGACCGGTTCAAATAAAAAAATCAGCGAGAAGATCTATTGGTCGATTAGCCGAGTCACGCTGATCGAAGTCAGTATTTCCTGGTTACCTCCCCCACGTTTCCGGCCGTGCTTGGCCGGTGGGCGGACTCTTTGTACGGGAGATAAACCGTTTAAAGCCGTGTCAGGCTGAAGGACTCCTCCTCGAGCAGCCTTCAGATCAGAGATCCGGTTATCAGAGGACTGCATGACCCCGACCTACACCTCCGATCCTCCAGCTACCCCACCCCGACATTGCCGTCCGGCTTGATGCAAAGCTCGTACTCGATACATATTCCCCCCGCAGCGGTTCTGGGCGCTTGGTCAGAATTCGCCGAAAACTGCTTCTTTGAGGTAAAATAACGCCAATTGGCGATTTCCCCCACTCGAAACGGATAAATAACCCGCCATCAAAGAATGGTGGCGTTGCCCCGCCCGGGGCCGGAGGAATGTTTGGCTTGGCATGGACGATCTAGCGCGATTATATCACGATACCTACGACGTATTTAGATCGAGCTTGCTCGGCGGTCTTCAACCTTTATCCCTCACAACTGATATTCTGTTCAATGGCGCCAAACAATCTATCGCCAGTCGGCAGCGTGGCCGATGTCGACTATGACGATAAACACGCCAACAAGGAGATGACAATGCACCTCGAGAACGATGATGCTACTTTCCAAAACCAGCAATTCTCTTCCATGACGGCGGAAGACAAGGCGACCGCCTTGAGGCTGGCTCACGAAGCCGACCCAGGACCCGGTATATTCGACTATCGGTTCCTCTGTTTCATCGGTACATGCTTCGTTGTAATCGTCAATTCGTGCGATACCGGCTTCGACACCACCATCATGTCGTCCGTGAACTCTATGATAACCTTTCAGAGCTACTTTGGGCTCGAGTCAGCCTCTACTGGTACGGGTATCCTTTTTGTAAGTTCTCATTGTATCGCTTTTGTGTCATGAGCTGATCGATCAAGGGTATCTACACTGTTGGAGGTGTTTGTGCGTTCTTTGTGAACATCATCCTGCCTGATCTCATTGGACGAAAGTACTCGATGGCCTACGGAAATACGGTGTTGATGTAAGTCAAGATTGCTCGTCGATTTTGTGTCGAACCCACTGACCGCACAGTATGGGCGCTATCATCTCCGCCAATTCCAAATCGTTTCCTATGCTTCTCGGGGGAAGGTGGGCAACCGGCTTCGGTTGCAGTACCGCCGCTCTGTCCGCCAAGACCTACCTGGCCGAGATTACATCGCCGAAGTCTCGGGGCAGGTACATGGGTGTCTTGAATTCCTTCTACTACGGCAAGTTTTCCCTGATCACATCCCAACAACAACAGAAGCTAATCTTGGCAGTGGGCCAAATCCTGGCGACTGGGGTGGCGATTCCTCTAGGTCGGCTTACCACCGAGGCCTCTTGGAGGACCTGTCTCTACCTCCAATGTGCCCCGGCAGTTGTCAATGTCGCCTTCATTTTGTTCATTTACGAGTCCCCCCGATGGCTTTACGCCCGTGGACGCAAAGATGAGGCCATTGCCGTTCTCGCCAGGTATCATTCAAAGACCGGTGACGTCGAATCCCCTATCATCAGACTACAGGTTTTGGAGATCGAGGAAAGTATCTCCGTCGATGGAGGTGATCGAAGGTTCTGGGATTTCCGATGTCTTTTTAACTCTCGATCCAACCGATACCGCTTCGGACTCTGTGCCATGATCTCCTGTTGGGGTCAATTGGCTGGTAATGGAATGATCACATGTATGTATCAGACCTCTGAGCATCCGCTGAGCAGTCAGACTTCCTTCCTGTCCTGCTTGGTCTTGCTGGGATCACCGACAGGAACCGACAGCGTCAATTGAATTTGGTCAACTCGTGTACCTCGATGTTCGGAGCTCTTTCTGGATCGGCGATTGTGGATCATGTCGGCAGGAGAAAGCTTCTCCTCACTGGTATCACCTGCGCTGGTATCGGTATGTGTATCGTCGGGTTCCTGCTCAGTCCAATCGGGGAGGAGAGTAAGACAAGGGCAGATGCCGGAATCAGTTTCATCTGTAAGTCGACGGAATTGGGGCACACTAAATCCCAGTCTTGTTTATGGTCACGTTCTCCTTTGGTTGGACACCGCTCCAAGGCCTTTACCCTGCCGAGGTCCTGACTTTTGAGAATCGAGCGAAAGGTCTCAGTCTTCAGTCATGGGTCACATCTCTATGCTCCCTTATCAATACCTTCGGTCTCCCACCCGCTTTGGGAAAGCTCAAGTACATCAGTAAGCTTTCCCTAGCCTCACAGCGTCCTTGGACTGATAGGGAGTGTACTTTTTATTTTGCATCTGGGATTGCGTAGGGTTCGTTGTCATCTACATCTTTGCTGTTGAGACCAAACAAGTAAGGACCCTGACTTCTATGATGCAGGCGCTGATAGCCTAGTTGGCTCTCGAAGAAATGGCAGACGTGTTCAACGCTCCGAACCCTAAGAAGAGGAGTTTCGAGCTCGCAGCCGTGGCGCGCCAACGG
Organism: Cryptococcus sp. GC_Crypt_2; assembly: GCA_026538405.1. NCBI lineage: Eukaryota > Fungi > Basidiomycota > Tremellomycetes > Tremellales > Cryptococcaceae > Cryptococcus > Cryptococcus sp. GC_Crypt_2. The sequence goes on along the minus strand of JALPCC010000070.1, from coordinate 23,944 downwards.
GCGAGAGCCCAGAGAGTAGCCAATGAGGCTTAAGAGGATCCCGGCTCTGATCGGGAGCTGTAATTATATGATCACTATAAGCAATCAGGATCCAGAATACAATAAGCTTTCGAAATGAATACTGTATTACACCACGTTGATCTGTTGAAACATGAATTGCATACTGCCAGCGGCAATGCATATCAGGAAGAGATGTGTATGCAAAGTCATTTAATCTAACCCAAAATTGATGCTGATGCTCATGCGAGCTTGTGATTGAAATGGAATGTTACGATTGCCGAAAGATGTATACAACAGATTGCCCTTTTTGTTCCAATGCGAATGATGATAGTGATAATATGCCGGACTGTCGAGTGATGAGAAAACGAGGATTTGTACAACTGTGCCTAGGGTTCAATTTCGAGAGAAGGAAAGTTTACTTTGCAGCAGTTTTGGCTTGTCTGGCAATCCAGTTGAATTTCGCTTGATCTTGGCGTGTACTGGCTTGACGCCACTGGTACGGGGTAAGGAGCTCTGCTTGGGCTTTGGAGCAACAGGTGGCGGGATAATCGTACCAGGAATAACGTTCTCGGCGGTAGAATACTTCATTAAGCAAGTGACCAAGTCCTATTACCTCAGCCCAGGTACTCCAGCTCGCCAAGACGAATCAAATGCAACTCACCGCCAAGCTGGCAGATACGCCATCTCTCCTCATCACCCTCAACTCCAGGTCTAGGCAAGCACGATCAAGGGCCTGGAGTCAGTCTCGGTACAAGTCATGGCACAATCTCTTACAGTCTCGGCCTGTTCAATCAGCCATACCGAAGCCATCCGCTCAAAAGACAACTCACAAATCCCTTCAACGTCTCAACAAGAGGAGCATTGGCAACTACTGTTGCAGGGGGTACAGCCTGATTGTTAGCTCAGATCAGTGAGGGTCTGGACTCACCGTTTCTTTACTTGTCGCCTGATCATTGATCGACCCAAGTGCTGAAGAAGTCAAGATGTTACTTTTGGTAGGAGTGGTACCCAGAATACTGTCGCAGACAGACTCCTTATGAGCTCCATGACTCGCCCTTGGTCACTCACCATGGCATCCTCTCCATCACCGTCACTCTCACAGACATAAACGGGGGTGAGATTGTAGGGATCGTGTTCCACCCATCTTCTACCCCTGTATACTGAACTAGGAGTTACAACGAATGGATCATTCTGAGCATCAGCGTTTATAGATCCGACGGCATAGGAAATCACCATTGCAATCTCCATAGAAAGCTCAGAGTCATCCTCGTCAGACACCTGAGCATCCTCCACCGGCATGTCTACGTCCATCGTCTCCAGATTACCATCACGAGACTGCTCATCATCGTTGTTATACTGGCAAAGAGGGGACAACGGGTAAGGATCCCATTGTATCCAAGGCCGACCGCGATACAGTCCAGCAGGTGTCACGCTTGGTGCAATTGGCTAAGCTTAGCATTTGTTATTGAGTAGCGGAATGAAGCCAAACGTACAGATTCCTCATTCTCTTCGAGCTCAGAAACAGATACCGAATCGTCTTGCCTTTGTGGAGTCTGACAGAATGGAGAAAGAGGATACGGATCCCATTCCACCCAGTCTCTACCCCTGTACGTCCCGGCAGGTGTTTCGATAGATCGGATCGGCTGTCTGTCAGCTTTCATACCGTACTCACAGGGCACATACCGTCGATGCCTCCGAGTCACTAGCTTCTGTGAGCCTTTGAGTAAAAGACCCCCCAGCAGGCGAGGGCCTGGCTGAGTCAGGCGTGAACAGCTGGGATAGGATTGTACTTCTCGCCGGAGTAGTGGGTTCATTCGGCGTGTTTTGCTAGACATTAGTCAAGTCGTCACTCTTGAGCCTCCCACAAGTATCCCAGATACAAAGCCACTAACCATTTCGAAATCCTCTGTTTCTTTTTGTCTTTTTAGTGCCTCGTTACTCTTCTTCTTGGGCGGACCGGCAGTCTTCACCCCTTCTCCTACAGGAACTCTACTATGTAGCCGATACCGGATCCAGCCGGAAAATCTCCTGGCCGAGGCGGTTCCAGTCTGTCAATGAGCTAAGAACGGCCGAATTTCGGCCTCTAAGAAACACTCACCCGGGTCAGAAGCCCAAGTATAGTAGGTCCAGCTCGAGGCTACTGCTAGACTGCTAGAGAAACGGTGATCCCCAGGAGATGCAACGGTTCCGGTCAATCTGCAGGCAGAATAAAAAGTGTGAGTATGTTAAAGGACGCGTTCTCGAAATTTCGAGTCATTAATTAACAACGCGATCGAATCCCTGAATGTGGCATATATCATCATCCCTGATACCTTGTGTTAAGCTGGTTTTGACATGGACGTCCTCTTGAACAGCAAATGAGAGCTTTTGCGCCCTCTCGAAAGGTTGTGATTGTATAGTATGAGCATCAGAATATTCCATGGTTCTATCGGAGCTTTGTTTCAGGGTGTACCCCCTGTTCCGTGACGCCTTCCCGTTACGCTTCTTCCGAAGGCGTGACACCTCGCGCGGTGCCCGTCACAACCGACATGTAACGCATCCGGTAACGCAATTGTAAACAAGGGATCTACCGATAAGATTGTGGATCTGGCGATACAAAATGATGCATAGATGAGGAGTCGGTGGTCTGTTTGACAGGTTTTGACAGTACGTATCAGATTACTGATACTGGCAAGTAATAGTATCAGAAGCTAGGATTAAACTGGAGACCCCGGACTGGTCGAATGTCAGAGAACAATCTACATAGGGTTGGTAATAGATCCCATGCACGGGATCAAAATATTCGAAGATGAGAAGAATCTGAGTATACGCTACCCAAACTGACCAAGGCGGTTTGACGAGCTAGGACAACGGAATTATCGATAAATGGTCAAATTCCGGTCGAAACAACTCACCAAATTTTACATGCAAAGGAGGTGGTGGTGCACCGACTCATGGATGTCAAGAGCTATACACTTACTATCTCAGCCCAATTAAAATCAATACATACGAATTTCATACTATACTGGGCACAAGAGACTTTTCACAGCCTTCAACATCTTTACAGACTGATATACATAAAGACTCGGCAAGATGTTCCGATCCACGACATTAAAGATTTCTTTTAGAACCAGTATACAACGCGACGCTTTGGCATTCCACCCAGATGCCGGTCCTGTCGCATTTCCGGATGTTAATCAGCTCGACGACATCGTTCTCGAAGTCCTAGCTCCTATTGTCAAGGATCATGCCCCTGGCAGGGAAGACGATCGACAATTATCGGACTTACTCGCTGCTTTGCTTCACAGCTGGCGTTCATATCAAAGTATCCCTTGTCTGGAATTCTTGGAGAGGCACAAAACGAAGGAGGCACTTCATGCTTTTCAGTTCGCCATAGGCGAGCTTTTCGGACCTTTCGTTTCACGCGATGCCTTGAATTTCTTGAATCTGAGGGCTGCGCTAAAGAAGAAGGCTCTAAAGGCTGAACTTGTGCGACGTACGTGTCTAGTTTGGAGAGTTTGAACTAGGCTGACCTTGTAGCTGGTATAAAGAAACAGTGTATGGCATACCTGCGAAAATTGACCGCCAATCTTGATCACGTCGAATTGGACACAACTAGCCTCGACATTCCTGGTCAGGAAGCACTCATTGAGCTGGAAGAAATGGATGAGGATGGAGGAGTGCAGCGAGACTATGATGCGGTGATGGAGGGTGTGGACCGATCGGTTGAAGAAGTTTTTGCAGACGACACTGAAGTGCTGCTGGAAAGACTCTACGAACTTCAAGTTCAGAAAATGACCAAGCAGGCCAAGGTCGACAAGCGTATTGCCGGGTCAATGGTTCCGTAAGTTTGCTGTTCGCTATCTAGGTGGGCGGTCAAGCTCACGAAACAGAGCGATAACTAGGGTATTCAATCCCCGATATCCCCCACCTGCCGGCGTCTCCATCAAAGAAGAACTCCTGGACGTATTCATCGAGCGTCTCACGGGTCTCGCTTTCGCCGAGGGAGACGGTATACGCGTCTCCCGAGATGGCATTCGAGGTAAAGCATCCGCCTTCGTCTCGCTTTACCTAAAAAATCGAACTCTACATCAATTACAATGCATCGAAAAGGCGCCAAGAGTCATTTTGACTCTTGACCATATGAAGAGATGCGGATTCCATGTCTCCCCTACGGTAGAGCAGAGCTTTACATATTGGAAGTTCATCGAAATTCCCACTGCCAAGCTTCACGATTTCGCTAATTCATCAAAAGCTCGAACCCGAATTCTCGCTAAGGATGCTCGTAAGCTATTGGAGACATTGAAGACCGAGTCTGCCTCGTTTGAGGAGCCTACCACTTTACCCATCGGCCATACCGGTAGAGTTACTGTTGGCATAGCGGCGCGTAAGAGCACAGAATGGATAGAACTCTCGCAGAAGGCGAACTCGGAAGGACGGTGCTGGATAGAATCTGTCAAAGCGGGGAGAGCTAGGGGTACGGACACAGAATATGTGATACTGGCGGATCACTCTCATCTTGCTGGTTCTGAATGGAGCGATCGAGTTGTGAGTGAGACGGTCTTTGGGCAGGAAAACGCTTGTAACACTAGAAGATGTGGGACGAGATCTTTTTCACCCTCTTGTTCATCAACCCTCTATCCTCAAGTGCCGCTTGGCCTGGTGGGCAGGTCCCTCCGGCGCCACTGACTTCAGTGGCGAATTCGCGATTCTCCGAGCTCAATACATTGATTCGTACACCGGCTCAACGACTGGATGAGCGACTCTTTCATCTCGCCTTAGCTGAGAGACGTATCTTTGACAGGACGTCGTGGAGGTGTTTAAGGGCAATGGGGTTTCAGCCAGGTGAGAGCAGGTTTGGTCGATTATCGAAATCATGCTCACGCATCACAGCGTTTCAAAGTCCCAAACAGTTTCTAGACGATTGGTCACTGAACTCGAAATCTAAGTCTATTGCTTTGTGCACGGGTTTGGACGTGCCATTTGGGGTCAATTACAAAACCCAAAAGGCACCTCCTTGCGAGTCTGTTCAGTATGTGCTTCTCAACAGAATCTTTGTTGCCAGTACATCATCCCTGGACGGGGTCGTGGTGCGACCCGCAGGGGTAACAACGTTGGTGGACAATGTCACGACCCGTGGACCATTATCACTGTACTGGAGCGCGGGCACTCGTCGAACAGTCTCGCCAATATTCGCTTCAATTTCTAGCAGCAATGGCTCAGTCATGGCGACTCTCCGCAGAACACCTGGTTCAGATCCTCGACATCAACAAGTCTCGATCCAGTTTACAAGTTGCGGAAACTCGGGATGGCTTTACATGAAAGGCGGACAAATTATAGACTCAATACCACTACAAACGGAAGCGCTTGACGTCTTGTTTGGATCACCTTCTACGCCGTGTGGCTTAGAGGACCTCACGATGACCTATAATATGGAAAAGCGCATCCCCCATGATCCACTCGTTGGCTTTAGAAAGACCAAGTTCGGCAAGTCTCCGCCCTCTCCGGCTACAATCGCCGCATGGGCTGAAGTATGTTCATTTTTCTCTAGTGATATCCAGTCAGTAGCTGATCTCTAGCTTCGCAAAAACATCCAAGATGCCAAGAATGTAAGTTCCCTTCTCCATCATGAGTGAGCCTGATCTTTAGGAACTCAGAGCACCGATGGCGCCATCAGCAGACACGATTACGGTCGTCAGGCAGCGAGCTGCCGCTTATCTCGAAACCCTCGAAGTCCAGCGAAGATTCATTATGAAGGAGCATTCACGATGGGACTTGAAAGCGCTCCCAGACATAGATCATTTGTTGAGCATCCTCCACATTAGCAACTAGAGAATCTGCGATTTACCATTTTCCGTACATGCCTCCATACCATCAATACCATCAATGCAGTCAGATTTCCATGCACCCTATCCAGCTGCATTGATACCTACTCTGCTACATAATTGAATTCGTTGATCTGTAGCTATATGGATGGGCATTTCAGACCAAATGCTACGCAAGCAAGACCCGTACAGCTTTCTTTGGATCAAAGAGGGTTTAGGTACCAATCGAGTAGACGATGTAAACCTTTTGATACCATCAGTCGTCGGGTTGTGCGGATGACAGAAGAACTTACCACCCAAGCCACAACAATGGCACAAGCTAATTCCGCTCCCACGATGCTGCAGGCGAGCCGGCTAGGACGCCAGCCTATCAATCGTCCACCGGTAACAGCCGGGCTACCAGCGGGAATGTCATCATTAGCGCCTGATTTGATCATTTCGTCAGACAGGTCCGCCGCCCGGAGTTCCAATCGCTTCCGCTCGGGCTTCCGCAGGGCATGTCCTAAGAGCTTTCCATCTAGGAAATCATATATTGGTCCAAGGCATACCTGCCACGCTTTGATGGCGATGAGCAGATATATCACATTGGTATATGATCCACCCGACCTATCTTGCTTGTCTGTATCAGTTTGAGGGACTTTGCTCACAATCGCAACATACGATAGCGCCCGCCGAGACCTCAAGTATGATGCTGTTACAATTCGCCTGACAATCAGCCGCAACTCGTAGTCCGAGCGAGGTGATACTCACAAATGACTTCCAGACACCAAATGCGGTCCCCAACAGGGCGTCATTTCCAACAAGGACTGGGATAGAGGCAATAAAGGTGATGGCGTTGGTACTTAGCGCAAAAGAACTTAGTAGGATTGGTCCCAGTGGATGCACCTTCGTCAAACCGATGAGGGCGAAAACAACAATGTAAAGTACCGCGGTGAATGAAACTAACGCTCTTCAGTCCAAGACTCATCAGGCCAAGATCACTTACCGAAAGGCATGCGCCAGCCTGCCCGATCGAAGAAGGCTCCAACTGCGGGCGTAAGGACTATTGGAATGACTCCTTGAAGTGACGAGTTGTAACCGGCGGCAAGTTTGGAAGTCCCTCGAGTCTGCGTCTGAATATCCGCAAGATTCGAGGACAAGACTGACACGGCGGCATTCTGGGGTACCTCTGAATTGTGAGCTACGTGGTCCATACGTACTACTCACGTGTTCCACAAACGATCCAGAACAAAAGCGGTCTTGTATTCAACGTTGAGCCTTGCGTGGTTTGGACTTACAGCTGGGACAGTGATTTCAACCCAAAGTAACGCTTAGACCATCCTTCTACTTCTCGTGCATCTTTGCCAAGGGGGGGCTGATACATTTTTGGCACGCTTCTTTCGAATGCCCAGTACCCAATACAGAGTCCGAGATTCGCAGCGCAAATAATAGTCGGGATCCTTGGCATCAGCCGCTCTCGACAACCAAATGATTCATGCCGCGAGACCTACCAAAGAGCCCAGCCCCACCATCCATGGAGCTGGCTCATGGGAACAGCACTGGATCTCGCAATGATGGTCGTGATACGACTCCAGGCGATATCAATGCCGTAGACGAAAGCGAGGTTGGATCCGGCCCACCAATGGGCAAAAAGCTTAGACTGTGTACTTTCGATGACTGTCGTTCAGTGCGTCAGCCAGGATCTGCCCTTTCAATCTTACCAGTGGAGCCGAAGCCAAGCAAGATACGACCTCCAATGACGAGCCCGACATGTTCTGCGTTGGATCCCTGAGTTTAGCAGGAATGAGAAGTAGAACACGTACCGACGACGACAAGATGGCCCCAAGAAGGATAAAAGTGCTGGCGATGATGGCAGCATAGGTGGCTCCCCACTATAACGGGTCAGCGCGAGCAATTTGCTTCGCTCCGCGAGACTTACGTGGTCCATGTATATTCCCCCTATGATAGGCAACACTGTATTCACGAGACTGGATGCGCTAGATATTGCACCGTATTGGGCATCTAATTTGTCAGGCGTATGTCGGTGTAATGCTGCCCTGCTGAGACTGACTGGTGATCTTAAGCTCTTTGATAAGGGTTGATTTGAGGGGACCCAGCGTTGTCTCACTCAAACTCGAGCCGAAGGAGAAGAGCAGTATCATAGAGCTCGCGGCCAATTTATATCGCCAGGGAATTAGCTGCATCTGGGTTGCAGGAGGATCCTGGTTCTCCAACCTAGGTAGTTGGTCGTCTGAAGCTGACCTCTCTGGCTTGCCTTTCGCCTCGACGCCATCGAGAGATGGCGTGAGCTTGATGACATCTTCTTGTGTCATTGTCGGTGATGGAAAATGAATAACTTTGATGAAAGTCTTGAGACGAAAGGAAGGTCAGCTGGATAAATATGTCGTGAAGAATCGCGAGTCGGACGAAATTCCGATAACATAAAAGCTTGGCAGCCCTACCGCAGAGCCAGACGCAGGTCCTTCAGCTTTTTTTTAGGTCAAACTCCCAAGCTATCTGATAAGCGAATGGATGTTCGGCCGTCGGGGCCAAAAAGCCCGGTCACGTTCTTCGTGCCTCACAATTTGGCTTGAAGGCTGTCCAGCCGCAGTTCACAGTTAAAGCGGACAAGAGTGAAGGCAAGGCACCAACGGAATGGGCGCATAAGCATCGGGTCCGGCGCAAATCTGCTGGGTCGACCCGACCGTATAGGAGAAAAAGATCTACTTCTTCTGACCAACCTGGCGTGGTAAGTTTCAGCCTGCCAGCGTTGTATCACTAGGAAGCACTTCGCGCTGCCAAATAAGCTAGCCGACTTCTCTGTCAGCCATCGCCTCGGAACACATGGATCCGTCTAAGTTCGCCTCGCTGAATTAGTCAAGCTGGACTGACGGCTGAGGATGACTGGCTTTGGTCGGGTAGAAATTTACCGAGGACAGCAACCCCTCTCACGCTCATGCAGTATGCTGCAGAGATCAAGTGGTAACGAGAACCAGACGTGGATGATGAAGGATGCCTAATGCGATAGGAGTCAATGAAGACAAGCTGGATTGAAATCTAGCACCTTACATAGGGACGCGCCGGAATATCCGGGTGAGAGCTTGTTGCCTGTCACATCGCTCTGAACCCGTATGGTCCACTTAAGACAAGCCAGAATCAAGTTCTTGTGCCCAGTCGTGATGGGAAGATGTCGAAGTGACCGACAATGCATCACGTATGCTGTCCGGCCGTCCGACAGGCACACGCGGTTCGATTTGTAAGAATTTGCCGGAGAATCCGATTACACATCCGGTGGAGGTGGAGGTTTGTCTCGACAACCATAATAAATATTAAGTAGGGAATTCGCGCTTCATCTATATCATTACCGCCTACTCTGAACTTAAGGCTCTCTGCAAATACCCAAGATGTCGAACACAGATACCGTCGATCCGCTCTTCACCCCATGGAGCATCGGCAAGCTGCAGCTGAAACACCGGATCATCATGGCGCCCTTGACGAGAAATAGAGCAACTGCTAGTACCGCTGCGCCCAATAGCTTGATTGCCGAATATTACGAGCAAAGGGCATCCGATGGTGGACTATTGATCACTGAGGTACGTCGCTCACCCACTTAGTCTGTCTATTCTCTGACAACATTGCAGGCGACATACCCATCAGCTGAAGCCGGAGGCTATCCTACTACTCCGGGACTTTACACTCAGGAGCACGTTTCGGAGTGGAAGAAGACGACCGAGCGCGTTCATGCCAAAGGCGGTGCCATATTCACTCAGCTCTGGGCTCTTGGACGGGCGAACGGCGGAGAGTCTGGGGTGAAGGTCGTTTCTGCTGGAGACATCAAGGATGACAGCGGAACCGAGGGCGGCGCTGGAGGGAAGCAAAAGGCAGTGCCTACCCCCTTAACTATCGAAGACATCCAAAGATACCAGAAGGCGTTTGCCGATTCAGCCAAATTGGCAGTCGAAGCTGGGTTTGACGGGATTGAATTGCATGGCGCTCGTATGTTAGACCCCCCGCACCGGCTCTCACAAAGCTCACGAGCTGACATTTTCAGACGGCTACTTGATTGATCAATTCACGCAGTCTTCGAGCAACAATCGAACCGATCGATACGGTGGATCTATCGAAAATCGGATTCGCTTCGCATTGGAGACACTGGAAGCATGTGCCGATGCCATTGGTCAAGAAAAAATCGGCATACGACTTTCACCGTACTCCCATTTCCAGGGCATGTCGAATCCCGACAATGTCGAGGTGTTCACCAAGTTGTGCCAAGCTATTCAAGACCGATTGCCTAACCTGGGATACGTCCACATGGTCGAGTCACGAGGTGATCCCGCGAAGCTTGCTAATTGGGCCACGGAATCTGGAGATGCCCCGGACGCAGAGACTTTGAACCCCTTTCGAAGAATTTTCGAGGGCACCTCAACTGCGTTCCTCAGCGCTGGTGGTTACACTGCAGACTTGGCCAGGGAGGTTGTCAGGTCTCACGGAGGTGCTGTCGTTTTTGGGCGGATCTTCATCTCAAGTAAGTGACCTTTGCGTATGTTCACCCCCATTCTCTTCGCTTTCCCCTAACACGCCAAATCATCCGCCTACCACGTCCCTCGAGCGATGTCTGACCGACGTAGACCCAGATCTTCCTTACCGAATCAAGAACGACCTTGAGCTCGCGCCATACGACAGGTAAGCTCGAATAGACCTTACGGACACACTCTGACCACCCTAGGTCCACCTTCTACACCACGGACAGCGAGGGGTACACTACCTACGAAGCATGGTCCCAGCCACCAACCCGATCAGCGTCTCGAAACGCCGAGCGATGAACGGACTCCAGATACTTTGATTACTTGCATACTCCGGGAGCCACTTTGCCCAAAGTCTCATTATCAAAACTATATCGACACTAAGCCCCGGCGCATATGATCGAGACGAATGCATTGGCTGTGCATCTCCCATCAGCTCGATATGATCAAGAGGTTGAGCTTTTCCTGTGACCCAGACAATGACGAAGGTGAACTTCGGTGAAGAAATCTCTCGAATACACAGTGTATATGTGTTACTATGGTGAACCATCAAAGCGTATAACCCAGAACCGTCTCACCGCACCATTTGCACTTACAAGCCAGCGTGGAATGCTACCTGTCTTTGTGAAACAAGCTATTCCGAGTGTGAGACCTGACCGAGGATCATCCTTGCCGTTCGGCTTGATCCGATCCCAGTGACGCGGACAGCAAAAGCGGGATTTGATACAAACAAATCACAAATGCTAAAAATACCCCTTTTTGTCATCGCGTCACTGGAACGTCTGTTTCATCACTTCATTCATGAATCTTGCTTCAGCATAGTCTCATCACTGGTGCTCTCTACCTTTCTCAGTGCCACACCGATCCGCTATGGTCGCACTCGACATCAACCGGACATCGGAGGCGCTGGCTGTCGCGGGCGGATATGTGGTTGTCATCGGACTCGTATCATACTTCATCAAGGAAAAGCTCTTCATGTGTGCGTAAATCAGACTACATTGGCAGTGACTTGCTAATTCCCCATAGCAGAGGCTTTACTTGCCACTATAGCAGGCATCGTCTTTGGTCCCATCGCCCTCGGTATCTTCAACCCCGATTCGTGGTCCGCCGATCCCGAGTACCTGACATTTCAAATCACTCGTATCGTCATCGCCATACAAGTCTTATTTACCGGTATCGCTCTACCCAAAGCATACCTTCTCACAGAATGGCGCTCGCTCGCCATCCTTCTGGGACCTGTCATGACGACCGCTTGGTTCATTTGTGGACTGTTGATCTGGGCGTTGATTCCTGGCCTGACCTTCCTTGAGAGTCTCGTTATCGGCAGCTGCGTTACACCGACTGACCCCGTTTTGGCCAACTCTATCTGCAAGGGTGAGTCTCTCTCATCCGTTGATGGAATCTTACTGACACCCTGTAGGCAGATTTGCTGAAAAGAATGTGCCGTTGCAAGTGCGAAACATCATCCTCGCGGAAGCTGGCGCCAACGATGGTCTGGGTTTCCCCTTTCTCTACCTCGGTCTATACCTCATTCTTATCAAGACACCCGGTCATCCGTATCATAACGAAGGCGGGGCGATTTTGGAATGGTAAGTCTGGAGCCAGTAAACAGTCAGGTGTACAAGATAGCTGACGGGCTAGGTTCTACAATATCGTTCTATACCAGGTACTGCTCTCGTGTATCATCGGTACATTGATTGGGTATATCGCTCGCAAGGTCCTGCGATTTGCCGAGAAACACAAGTAAGCCCATCTAACCGAGCGCGCATTGTTGGTTGACGCTCAGAATGATCGATCACGAATCTTTCCTGGCTTTCGGAGTAGCGTTGACATTTTTCACCCTCGGAGTCGTCGGCATAATTGGATCCGATGACATTTTGTGCTGCTTTGTGGTTGGTAACAGCTTTACGTGGGATGATTGGTTTAGAGCACAAACAGAGGACCATTCCTTTCAGGATGTCATCGATCAGCTTCTCAACTCAGTCAGTCGTCCTCCAATGGTCTCCGCTTTTGCTTATTTCAACAGGCGATCTTCTTATATATCGGCGCAGTTCTTCCGTGGAGCCACTTTGGAGGATACTACGATATTACGCCATGGAGATTGGTCGTGCTCGGATTGCTAGTAATGCTTCTTCGGAGACTTCCGTGGGTCCTTGTCTTGGTAAGTATTTGGCGAATCCTGTTACTACATGCCTCGCTGACCACTGTAGTCACGTTTTGTTCCGACCTTGCCGACATGGCGAGAAGCTACCTTTGCAGGGTTCTTTGGTCCAATCGGTAAATACCCTTACCGTTGCTCAGCATGTCTCTCATATTTACAGGCGTGGGAGCTATTTTCTATACCCAGGTCGCTCTGGAAGTGATTCCGGACGATGGCTCGCGAGATCGACTCAGGGCGTGAGTGTTTTCATACGCCCTTCTTGGCTTCATCGCTAATTATCAGGGTGATCATTCCCGTCAATTACTTCCTGGTTCTAACATCGATCATTGTGCACGGCATAACCATCCCTGTCGGAAAAGGCTTTCACATGGTCAGAACCCGGACTATCACCAGAGGTCCCACCCCCCTTGATCCCTCAAACTCAAAAGCTACCACACGGGCCAACATCCGGGACTTCTTACCGTTCGCTCGGACCGATCTCTCTCGCGCCTCAACTACACCAGTGCAGCAAGATGCTCGAGAAACTCAAGTGGTCGAGGCAACTGATGGCGATGGGGGGATCGTTCGTTTTGGTAAGGACCTGAACGTCCCAAATCAGTCTCAGATGGGAGCGCGGTTTGAACAGGAGCCCGTGCAGATGGAGCAGGTAGGAGGAGACCGGTAGCAGTCCCGGAGACCTCAGAAAAGCAACTCTACCTTAAATTGTTGACTCATTGGTGGGTCCCATGTTTTCCTCTCCTACCGTACTGATACTTAGGGACATCTTCACAATTCATCGGCCCCTTAGTTCACCATTATCTCTACGGGACACTGCGACACTTGCGACGTTTCGAAGCGGATGCCGATTTTTTCCGCGGGCGAAAGGGACAGGAAAAGACATTGTGATCCACAATTTTGCCTGGAGGCAGCCCATGGCTGTACTCAGCATTGTGGTTCAGCAGACCCGACTGTAGTCGGTGCGCTCGGATCGGTGGCAAAGTAGATGTGGTAGCTTTGAAAAACAGTTGTACACTAAGCAAACTGTGCCCCGTGTTCAACAAAGTCGAAACGTCTCAGGCCTCGGGCTGCTGGTTTGTGTGATCCGGAGTCAGTCACATCTTAGATCAATTGAACGAAGCCAGCTGGGCTGCCTAAGGATTGAGACACCGGAAACGACCATCCTCATACTCGTCTACAGCGGCTGGGAGCGTTCTCGCAGAGCTCGGCGCGACCGATGGGTCACTAGTATACATTCGAGCAGATTCAGGTAGAAGACTAAAATGTCGATCGTACTTTAGACAAGGCTTGATCAACTTGCCATATACATACGTCACAGCCGTTCAGGAATTGTATACCCCTGCAGGGTCGGTCCCCCGACCGCCCCAACTTGACACATCGACTTTGCTCGTACAGCGGGTGCCAGTCGATCAATGTCGGACCTCGAAATCCAAAGGTCGTCCACTTGGACTCATTACAGTTGGGGCACGAAGTTGTACAGGTCAGCGACTGGTATATGATTAAGAGGTCTCTCATCGTGTTTCATATAGTCGACGTGAGGACTAGGCTGAAGGCGGATCAACCTAATCGATGGATAGCACTACAGTGTGATGTCCAGTGATCTCGAATACCGAACGCTACTAGTTTTGATCCAGATCAGGTTGCTCGCGATCCAACTCATACAGAGGCAGGAGCAAATCTCACAGGCCCTGCCTCTATAGATCAACGGCGCCTCCATCGCGGTCACGTGATGTGAGCCCAAAATAAATGCAATACCGCCCGGAAATTGTTAGCGCTTGCTATTCAGGAACCGGAAACCGAGCGGAAGTGTATCCAGAGACGTCTTCGACATCTTCTGTGCATTGTGAGTACCACACAACATGCCACCCAAACGTATCCTTTGCTCGTTCGGTGTCGACGTCGATGCAGTGGCTGGATGGTAAGCATTGATTGCAAGTCTCCGTCTCGATGCTGACATAAGGCTCGGATCGTATAACGGGGAGGATAGTCCCGGAGACATCTCAAGGGTATATCACAGTGAGCGCTGATGCTGAAGCGATAGGGCATGTACGCGGGGGAAGTTGGCTCGATGCGTCTCCTCCGACTGTTCGAGAAGCTCAGCATGAAGACGACATGGTTCATACCAGGACACAGTCTCGACACGTTCCCCGATCAGATGGCCGCGGTAAGAGACGCGGGCCACGAAATGTAAGTCTGATATAATGCTCCTACTCATTTGTAGTGGACTTCACGGCTATTCGCATGAAAACCCAACCGCGATGAATGAGCACCAGCAGCGTGATATTCTTGAGCACACCTACAAGCAGCTCACTGATTTCTGCGGGAAACCACCGAAGGGCAGTGTGGCTCCATGGTGGGAAGTGAGCAAGGAAACCACCGAAATGCTACTCGAAAAGGGTATAAGCTACGGTGAGTCCTGAGATGAATGGCGCTGAGCGCAGATCACTCATTCCATCACCATGATAGTCACCCGTACTGGCTTCGCACAGGCGATACCTGGAAGAAAATAGACTACGGGAAGGAGGCCAAGACATGGATGGAACCTCTGCTAAGAGGGGAAACCACTGGAATGGTGGAAATCCCTGCCAATTGGGATGTGAGTGTTCGCAATGCGACCCGCTGATACTAGCTGGATGACTTACCTCCTCTCATGTTTATCAAGGACTCTGCCAACTCCCACGGCTTCGTGGACGCTCATGTAATTGAGCGGAAATGGAAGGACCATTTCGAATACCTTTATCGAGAAGAGAAGGACGGCTTCATCATGCCAATCACCCTTCATCCGGATGTGTCTGGGCGGCCTCGTGAGTCGATATTCGAGGCTGGCCCTGAAATCAGATGTTCTGATGATGCTCGAGCGATTCATCAACTGGGTCAATTCGCACGATGGCGTTGAGTGGGTAACGATGAACGAGATCGCTGAAGACTTCCGTGCCCGATCTTCGCCGCCGGTAGGTTCCAGAATGCCGAAGGGGTTGTAGAGATGCGGGCCGCAAAGTATATGAATGGTTCTTGAAGCGAGATCGGACGGAGTTCATGAACGATCTTCCGAACGCAACACATGCATAAGAAATGTCGTTCAATCTTTAATGTACATTAAAACCTGACCAGGCTCCAGCAAGGTTCCCGGCTGGACACCTATCTGACCCACCATTCGGCCGTCCATGCTTGCATCCGCACGGATCGCTAACATCAGCGCTACAGACGGAAAATACTCACGAATTTCCATCTTCATCGCTTCAAGGATGACCAAGCTCTGTCCCTCTGTGACTACTTCTCCCTCACTCACCAAGACCTTCCAGACTGACGCCGGCATAGGCGCTACGACTTCAGTACCTTTACCACCGACAAGGTGAACTCCTTCATCGGGGGATTGCTGCGACCGCCATTCTGCCAACAGGATCCTTTCTTGGTTTGTGACACTTTTTGTGGCCTTGTTCCTGCTTTCAATAAATTGTCGGGTCTCCTCACTGATGGATGACAGGAATGAAGCATGGTCGATTGGCTGAAAAGTTGTTTCCTCATATTCCAGGGGAAATCGACCGGCCTTGTATCTTTCGTTAATGTTGTCAAATTCTTTCTGTTCTACCGGATAAAATTCGATTTGATCAAATTCCCGCAGTAACCACGGTCTGGTGAAATGCGGCTTTGATGCGTATGTCTAGAGATCAGCGGCTAGCGTAACGTGTAACCTACATCCCAAGGGGACAGAGTCCGACCATATATCTGATAACCTCCCGGAGACGCAAGTGGATAGACTGCAGGTCAGACACCGATCGCTCATTGAACCTATCAGTAGACCTACTGACGGAAAGAGGGCCTCCTAGACCGACGGTGCCCTCGGCCGTAGTCGCCCGAACCGGATTATATTTCTGAGCGACGTATACCAGTCTGGTAGTGAGCTTCTCCGCTTAGATTTACTCACCGTGGGTCTAGAGGTAGCATGAAAGGCATGCCTGCCAGAAAACTGACACCCACAACCAGCTGACGACAACTAGCCAAACTGTCTTTTATGACCGCCGCATCGGTCAGACCGTTGGCCTTTGCAATATACTCGACGTTGTCAGGGAGGTAGACCGCCGAGTTCCTCAATGTCTTAATGTACTCGTCGATGGCAGCTCTGGCAAGAGGATCATCGAATAAGATCGGGAATCGAAAAACCCTACTCGAAATCGGCTCGCTAACACCCACAAGGCTTCGCTCCAGGTCCATCAAGCGAATCAGGAGGGATTCGCGTGAAATCGTCAATGAGTCGAATTGTACGTGATATGCTGATCATCAACCCTTGTCATTATAATTTCGGGGACGACCCGACGCGCACAACGAGCCCTTGTCACTTACATCTGACCGCTCCAGTCACCTCAATGATATCCGTCATTGCACGTATCCGCTCAATTCGGTATTGGACAAGTGCTCTTGTGAGAGCACTGGATACCATACGTCCGTACGTCACGTGTAGGTAGCTATCGCCAGACTGTCGGAAAACGACTTCATCTGTGGTGGGTGTTTCAGGTATCCGAGCTAGTATGGTGTCCTCCCACTCATCTGGCAGTGAGACATCGATCAACTCGATCGTCTGGCCAGATTTCACCGACGTTAGATACCGCTCTGTTCGCTGTCGCAGTACCACAGCAGATTTCCAGCTGATACGTTTAAAGAAGATGGTGTCACCAGGTCGGCATTGCCCCAAACGCCAAAAGTCCGCCTTCACAATGGTGCAGGTCGTCACCAAGCCCCCGGTCATTGGACCATCCTGATATCAGATAAAGTCTTCCCTCACAACGTACCAGAGGTAGTATCACTGCATCGTCCCCATTCCAGTTAAGTCCACCGTACGGATACGGCTCGTCGATTACATTTGCAGGATGGCTTCCCCCTTCGCCTCCGTCGTCTCTGGCCCACTGCAAGGCAGGTCCCTTGAGGCGATAGCCGCTACGGGTAGCATTGTGAGTGATTCTGAAGGGACAGTTGTATAGTGACTCGCGGTCTTGCGTTAGCTGGGTCTGAGATCGACATACGCACCAACATCGGTGAGGAATTCAGCATCATCGTGCGGACCTGGCGTGACATACAGCGACCAGCTATTACTCCAAAGGAGATCTAATCTGGCTTGAAGTGGAATCGAGATGATGACGGCATCAGCCGCCCAAGTAGCAGACCGTTCGTCCAGATCGAGACTGTCGTTGGCAACGAGCTGCCGGCCTTGGTAGCCGCCGAGCTTCAGTGTAGTAGTGGTGCTTTTGGATCCGAGGTATTGTGGTATATTCGGAAACCCGCCTTTGACCGCGAGGTACGAGCGACAACCTGTGCTGACTTGAGCAAGCTTGACGATAGCATTTGCCGGTACAGTCAAAGTAGTATTGGTATCCACGGATTCGCCATTGACGGTACATGATATTCGTCCTCCGGTGACAGCAATGGTCGCAGGGACATTGAACAGTAGTTCCGGACCCATCAACGTGATCTCGAGAGCTTCCGTATTCTCATGGTTGCCAACAAGGATATTGGCTAGTCGAAACGACACCGGGTCCAATGGTCCCGCTTCGGGTACACCGTTACCTACGCCCAATCTAGCTGGGAGATCTTGTACAGTCGTATACGCTCCGCCTGAAATGACGTCGATGGTCTGAGGTACAAAATTCATCTCGCTGCTGGTGAGGAAAGCGGTTGTGGTGTTGCCTTCTCGAAACGCGGATGACGAAACGATCGCCGATAGATACTGGAAATTGGTAGGGCACCCTTGAACTTTGGAATGCCGCAGCATGTCAAGCATCTGTTCAACCGCGCCATCATGCGAAGTCTCGTCCCAGACCATCACCTTGGCGATCATCGGATCGTAATATGGTGATATATTCGTGCCAGTCGCAATCCATGTGTCCACTCGCGACCCAGGAGTCTGGTGCCATTCGACGAATTGCAAAAGCCCAGGTGAGGGTGCGAAATCCCTTGATGGAACTTCGGCGTATACGCGGACTTCGATAGCGTAACCAGTTGGAGCGGAAGTTTGTATTGTTAACAGCTGGTCCAGTGGAATTCCATGATTTCCTCTGGCCTGCATTTCCGCTTGTTGCAACATCAGGGCAACCAGATCCACGTTGTAACACAGTTCGGTGATCCCGTGTTCCACTTGAAGTCGTGTGCTACTGTCAGTGAATTTCGAATCGATACTTACTTCATTTCCAGGAAGTAGAAATCACCCGTACTGTCGTCGACCAGAAATCTGCTAGTCAGCATCGCAGAACCGTTAACCGCCGACTCACTCCACGGTCCCCGCACTAGAGTAGCCCACATTGCTTGCGAGAGCAATAGCACAGCTTGTAAGCTTCTCTCGCATGCCTGTACATGAGTGCTATCTCTTGAACTCTCACTCACCGGGACGTCCGTGAACAAATGGCGAAGGGCACTCCTCCACGACTTTCTGATGCCTCCGCTGAATACTGCATTCTCGCTCACCGAAATGCACGGCACCGCCCATTCCGTTGCCAAACACCTGAACCTCGACGTGACGCGACTTGGCAACATACTTCTCCATGAACATGGACGTGTTTTTGAAAAGCGTTGCGCCCCGAGCTTCCACCGAGGCAAATGCCGCAGCGATCTGTGAGGGTTCATAGCATATTTGAAGGCCCATCCCTCCTCCGCCGGCGGTAGCTTTGAGCATGACCTGCGAAATCAGGACGATATGATATAGTCCCTTTTGTCTGCTCACCGGGTATCCAATACCATCGGCCGCAACAAGGGCATCTTCAGGGCACGATAACAAGTCGGTACCTTGAATCACCGGTACCTACGGTCAAGATCGCCAATACCGATTGCACTCACCCCTGCGTTGACAGCTAGCTTCCGAGCAGTATGCTTCAAACCAAATTGACGAATGACTTCAGGGCTAGGGCCGACCCACGCCAGCCCCGCCGCGACGACTTTCTCAGCGAAAGCGTCATTCTCGGACAGGAACCCTACCATCAGTACAAGAGTACCGTCTAAACTCACCATAACCTGGAATGACTGCCTGACATCCGCTTTTCCTTGCTATTTCCAGCACAGCAGACTCATCTATGTATGCGGATTGATCCGGTCCGGGAAGTAGCCATGCTTCATCCGCCTGATTGACATGCGCACTGGTGCGATCTGCAGGAGTGTAAATCGCGACACTGACCAGCCCATTCTGTTGACACGACTTGATGATACGGCATGCGATCTCGCCCCGATTTGCGATCAAGACTTTGCGTATCACCTCAAAATTATTGCTAGGAGAAGACATGATTGTAGTAGTGATCACATGCAGTGGAGAACGGTCAATGTCTATGAGTAGTCTGATATCTGTCGCTCCGGGCATCTTCCGGGCTCCGGTAAACTCGCTTACGAGTTTCTCCGTGTATGTAAACTTATCAGCCTCAACCTAATCTGTTCAACCTTCTCTTACGTTCGACTTCAATCACAAGCAGGTTCAACGGAAAGATTCATAACAAATCGATCATGACTACCCTCCTCAGAAAGATTGAGATCAACGTAGATTGTGGGGAGGCATTTGGGTTGTGGGAAGGCGGACCCGATGAAGATCTCATGCCTTTCATTGATGCGGCGAACGTGGCATGTGGAGGGCATGCGGGCGACCCGGTGGTCATGCGAAGGACTGTAGCATTGGCGAAGAAGTACGGTATCAAAGTCGGAGCGCGTGAGTTGGCAAAATATCGTGATCCACAATGCCGGCTGACCTCAGACCCTGGGTTTCCAGACAAGGTTGGCTTTGGCAGGAGAATGATTGATATGAGCTCAGAACAGGTTTATGCCGAAATGTATGTCTGCCGTTAAGAGCCGATAGGTTTCTAAATAGCCAGGATTTTCCAGGTCGGTGCTTTGCGAGCATTCCTTGACGAGGCAGGACTTCCTTTAAATCATATCAAACCGCACGGTATGTGGGTGAGTCAGCACGGTGCAGCTCCGGCTCCTCCTGATGTTTAGTATATTGTTATGCAGAGCGACGATAGAATTAGTGACGCCGCTTTCCGAGCTATGAGTTATTTCAAGGTCCCTGTCTACGGCCTACCGAACACCCTTCACGAGACGATGGCCGCCAAATACGGAATACCTTTCGTTCCCGAGGCTTTCGTCGATGTCAACTACGATACAAACGGGAAGCTGCTAGGCGTTCCAGGTAGTCGGAAACTCACATCCGAGGAAATCTACGACGCCACGAAAAGGCTTGCAATTGATGGACGCATACCTGCGGTCGATCATACGCCGATCGATGTAGGAGTGTCAAACGGCCCTTTTACTTTGTGTTTGCATTCAGATTTCAAGACTTGTAGGGAAAATGTTAAAGCTGCACGCGTGGCGGTGGACGAGGCGAACGCTGCATTGTATCCGTAGCACTATGCATGTCCTGCAACGTTATTGATCTCTGCGAGTAGGAGTGCTGGAGGTGACGCTCAGGTACGGCCCCGCAGCCAATCGCAAATCAGGGCCCAACTTCGCTTAGGACCACGCTCGCTGACAGATCTGGAGCTCAAGCCTTTGCTCCCCGGAAAATGGACGGACTAGACCCTTATCGCGCTGTCAGACTATCGACTCTCATATATATGCGCCAGCTTCGCGTATTGATATCTCTCCACATAGATTAGATACAATTCATCATGACCGACGAAGACAAATCTGACAAGAACTACGCATACTCCCAAGAGGTCTCCGTGGAGGCACAAGTGCCCACTCGCGACAGGCCCGAGAACGATGCAGTTTTTGGAGAATATAAAGAGGGCCAGGTCCACTATAAATCCGTTGGGTGGTAAGCAGTGGCCAGAACGGGAACCGAAGCATCGGTTGATATCTCAGGATAAAAGCCACCATTATCATGCTGAAAACCATCATTGCACTTGGCGTCCTCGCCATGCCAACGGTCCTGTCTGCCACCGGAGGTGTTCCTGGCTCTCTGAGTATGTACACCCTGCGGTGGGTAGGTCATGCTGAAACTCAGTCATCCTCGTTATCGGTCTGCTCACCACATGGTCTGGTCACGTTGTCGGGTCTTTCAAAAAGAATCACCCGGAGGTTTACAGTATGGACGGGGTCGGCTACGTTCTTGCTGGACGATGGGGCAGGGAATTGTTCTCAGTCGCGTACCCTTTGTTCATGATATTCCTGTCGGGGTCTGGTTTTGTTGCCATATCCATCGCTTTTAACGCCATTACCACACACGCGACATGCACTGTTGTCTGGGTTGTCGTGGTGAGTACCAATGTGGCGTCTAAGCAAGCTGACACGTAGGCGATGGTCGGCACTTTCGCAATGGCCTCGATCCAGACCTTGAACAAGGTCTCCATCCTAGGCTGGATCGGCTTTGTGTCTGTCATGGCCGCTATTTTGACTATCACCGTTGCCGTGGGCATCCAAGACCGGCCCTCGGCGGCGCCCCAGACCGGACCTTGGGACAAAAACATCTCCGTAGTCAATCCAGACGGCACTTTCCTCGCGGGGATGGCGGCTGTCTCCACCGTGGTCTTTTCATATTCCGGAACTCCAGCCTTCTTCAACGTTATTGGGGAAATGCGACGACCTCAGGATTATAATCGAGCACTTTACACCTGTCAAACGATCGTCACCATGACATACTTGACTATCGGAATAGTGGTCTACTACTACTGTGGTCAATATTTGGCTAATCCGGCTCTGGGATCTGCTGGAGTCATCGTCAAGAAAGTGGCTTACGGGATCGCGTTACCCGGTCTCTTTGTCTCTGTAACAATTTATACCCATGTCGGTGCCAAAATGATCTTCGTGCGAGTGCTACGGTAAGACCCCCAAAAACAGGTCATATATGATGCTAAACCAGCTAGCGGCTCCGAGCATCTTGCTGGGCACTCATTTACACACTGGGCGGTCTGGCTTGGTATTGTGGCCGGCTGTGTGACGTGCTCCTTCATCTTAGCAGAAGGTGAGTACTTTGTCAACATACTTGTTAACGCCAGCCATACCGTTCTTCGGTGACTTGACTTCCCTGATCGGCGCCTTGCTAGGCGCATTTATGTGCATGACCTCGAATGGCTGGATGTGGTTACACGATAACTGGCGATTCCGGACCACGAACAGGACTCTGTACTACCGATCGCTCGTGGCACTCAATATGTTCCTTGTTGCCGCCGGACTCTTCATAATGGTGACCGGAACCTGGGCGGCAGCTGTCAGCATCAAGAGGTCGTACGCGACTGGATCGATCAGCAGTCCTTTTTCCTGTGCGGACAATTCTGGATCTGTGTGATGTATTCTCAACAGGGAGAAACATGACTTACGTTGGCTGCATTACGCGGGGTGAATTGTAGACACAATCATAGTTTGTAGACGTAGGGATATATGCATCGCGTGTGGAGCCGGAATCGTCCGATCGCCGCATGAACCGTAGCGGCGCGCCCCGCTAAATTACCCTAAATCCTTATCTTCTCCCCCATTGGCTCACGTACATGATACCCTTCGTAACGTATGCTGCGCCCTCGACATTGTCATGAACGAGCACACAGAGCCCCAATCGTCTCATCGGTCGACCCGCAAGCGGGTGCGAACCAATGTCCAGAAAGCCTGCGACAATTGTCGTGGCAGGTAATCTTCGTGCTTTGAGTGATGTAAAGTTGACTGATCGGTATCAGGCGAGTCAAGTGCGATGGTGTGCGGCCATCATGCGGTACTTGCGGTGTATACAAGGTACGCGAAAGCTCTCCGATACACGTTGACATCATAGGACGACTGCCAGTGGGATAGCCGGGAAGACTTTCGCAAACCACTGCCACGGCAACAAGTTCAAGCACTGGTAAAGAGAGTCGATTATCTGGAGGACTTGTTGAAAGAGCATGGCATTGTTACGCGAGCTACAAGAACGCCAAATCAACCTACGGAGAATCACAGTGACGGGATGGACGAACAGCACCGCCAGGATGGAGTGGAGGACAGCGATCCGTCGCAAGACCTCTCTAACGATCATCTGGTGGGTCCACCGGAACGTGCTGTGACCACTCAGATCTAGGCCCTGATTTTCAGGTGGAGCGCGAGGACGGCAATGTCTATCTTCATGGCCCGACATCAGCTTTTCGTCATCTCGGGAAACATCCTCGCGATCGCGCTCATGGACTCAATATTTATCCCACACCAGTTGCTCGTGATCCTTTTCAGGTCGGGCACTCTCGGTATCTCCCGGATGATATCCAGCTCTCCCGGACGGAACATGATAGATGCGTGGATCGATTCTTCGGCTACTATGCGTGCTGGGGTATGTAGACAACGTGTAGATACAGTGAAGCGGCTGCTCATTACAGCCATGCGATCGAATGCCCTGCTTTTCAAACATGACATGGCTCTCGCTTTAACCTATCCCTATCCAAGGACGCCTCATTACTCGCCTATGTTGCACAATGCTATACTCGCCATCGCGCTGGGCTTCAGTGACGAGCCCTTCCTCCGTCTATCGTCTACAAGGACGTTCTTCGCCAAGCATGCGA